>VZRL01006239.1:425578-459989 GCA_013397895.1 Origma solitaria | reverse complement strand
TTTTTTTTTTTTTTTCCCTTGTAGCTGGCAATTCTCTACTATTTGAAAAGGCAGGGGTGACTATTTACTCTACTCTGTAAGGCACTGGTCAGGCAAATATAGTTTTGTTGGTAATGACTTTCCCTAAGAGCAATGGCCTGTAGATTTCCCTGACCCTGTGGTGTCCTCTTTCTTCCACAGGATAAATATATTAACATTTTTGTAACTGGATGAGAGGTTGGGATATCCATTGTTGTTAAATCTTTCCATAGGAAAAGGCCTAGCTTTGGAGTAATTTACCCCAATACTCCATTAACAGAAATTTTTGTGTAAGGAACTTCACATTTTACTCTTACATGGAAAGGACCAATACCAAGAATATGCTTTGTTTTACAAGAAACATTTTCAGGCAATTTGGTACACAACACAGTTTTTAAAATTGGTGTTGGAGAGGTCCTGTCATTCTGTATTCCTTTCCTTTCTGATACAGATGAGCTGACTGGGCAGAATGACCTCAGGGTTACTGTAGGCAGCAGTGAAACTCACAAAAGATTCATTTGTAGAGTAAGTGTCTTCCACTGGCCTCGTATCATAAAACAGCACAAGCACACCAGCTACTTCCTTTTGCATGAGGAAAATGCTTTCCACTTGCAGTGATCTTCTCCTTGTCCAGAAATGAGATAGGATCACTGCATCATGGCTGCATCTCCAGCTTTTCATCCTTCTTGACACTTTCAAGAGATCCACATTCTTCAGTTGCTCCCTTTATACTTCTGTATCAACTGCATTGGTACCTCTACCTGTCCTGTACATGGGGTCTCAACCAACAGCCCTTTGTGTTGTCTCCTCTGTAAACTGCCCTTCCAGTCCTCCTGCTGAGCTACTGAGGGCAACACTGGCTTATTTTAGCTTGGATTGGTAATGAAGTTAATTGTATACTATCTCTGACAGTAGAAATACCAAGACTGTTTTAAAGCTTGTATGCTTGCTATGAAGTAGGAAATCTGCTTTCCAGGGTTCATCACACTTAGCAACACAATAGAGTGCAGTAGGAATGGCTCTGCATGCTCCTCCCGGGTGCCTTTTGTTCAGCACACAACTGAAAAATGACCCTTCCTCTGTAATTTCCTACATTTTTGCATTTCTAGCGCATCTGTGATCAAGATCGTTCTTTAAGCACCTCTTATTGTTTTGACCACATATGCTTGCTATGCTTTTCTGTGTCCTTTCAGTAGCTGCAAATACTTTTGTAGCATCTGTCTCAAATACTTTGTTAAATGGCCAACTTCCTGTTTCCTAGGGTCAGCTCGGTAGTGTTCCTCAGGTGTCACTGGCATGTGACTAGAAAGCCGTCCACTAATCCTTTTCAGAAATAACAATTACTAGGTTAGTCTAAATTTAATTACTTTCCCAGAGTTACATCTCAGTAAGCACTTGGCAGTATCCCTTTGGCTATATTATCATCTCATAAAGCTTTATTTAGACATAAAGCTATAGTTAAGTTTCTTGAGACTTTCAAGGCTTTCATATTTTATTTTTTTTCCTCCCTCCTTGTTTTGGAAAGTTACGATTGGCAAACCAATATTCTCTTCCTACACCATTGCAAACCAAGGGATCTCTCCCCTACATCTAATTGTCAGTCTTAAAACTTCATAGCTGCCTGTGAGAATTCCTTCTATTTTGGCTATTCTGTAACTTCATCAGCATTTCAGTTCTTCAGAGTACTAAGGCCAGCCTTAGTTTTTCTTCTTTACCAAAGTTAAGGTTGTTTATCTTGAAATCACACTGGAAGGCAAGTGTGTGAAAACAGAGTGAAACATGGTATAAAGCATATTCTTTTTGTTCAGCTTGACTCATATTAATTTAGATTTTACTATCCATTTGGGATAAAATTTATATAAATGGTGCATTTAAATTATTTTTACTTCATCACTTTAACTAAAAATGTAATTATTAAACTATATAGTTTTTCATACAGACAAACCTCATTGGTGATATACAAATAATATTATTTACTTTGATTTAAATTTCTTAGTTACATTTAAATTTCTTAGTTACATTTAAATTTCTTAGTTCTTGGTGTACTGATTTAGTAAAACCTACAGTCCAAGGCTCTTGGAGAAGTTACTAGGTAATTATTGGCAATAATACATGGCTGACCTCAGTGTTTATTGATTAATTGCTTCATTCCTGTATTGAGATTTGGGCTTACAAACTACAATTTTTGGCAAGCTTTCTTAGACTGGCAAAGGTGGTGGGTGAGGGTAAGAAATCAGTGAGAGGAGGTAAAAGAGTAGAATGGTGTAAGGAACAGATTGTTGCATATTGATAGAAAAAGATATTTAAAAATACAAGTATATATGTCAATTTCGATAGAATTCAGACTTACTCAGATGCAACCTTGAATTTAGTTTTTGAGCAGGCTCCTTGCACGTCATATTCCTGCTTCTGTTCATAGCAGAGTCAAAGGGATTTTTCTATTAATCTAAGTGAGAAAAAGACAAAGCCCAGAACATAACATGTGAAACTCAGTCCCAGATGTAATGACTGCAAGAGCAATGGCCAGCAGCAATTCACACAGGTACAACTTCCTCAAGTGCTGAAGCGTAATCCTGGAGTTGTTGAGCTCACTTGCCAGAACTTAAGAGAAGAAGACTGCATGCTGCAGTCGATGTGCTGCATGATCCAAAGAATTTCATCTAGCTTCAGCAGGTCCAGCTTAAGTACTCTTACAAGGGTTAATAACATTTCCATTCTTTAGAAGATATTTCAAAAGTTAATCCATTATAGTTCATAAGAGTCACTGAAATGATCATGATATAAATCAAATCGAAAATATCTGAAGAAAAAAAAACTCTCAGAAATATATCCCTCTTTTAGAACAGTTTTTTCTGCTCCTCTGCCTTTTTTTTCCTCCCCACACTGGAAGTCAAGAGGGGCAGAAATAGCACTATTAATTTTTCTGATCCCTACAGACTTTTATTACACAGCATTTAGGCAATTTTCTGAAAGGAAAGCAATATTTATGCTTTTTTAAAAAGTCTTCCACATCTCTGGCCGGAGAAAATTCAGCTTGGGTTCTTTGGTCAGATATTTAGGTTGCTTTCCTTCTGGAACACAATGCAACATGAAGCATAATGGTATCACTCTCACCCATACAAGTGAGACCTGATTAATAATGGTGGGACTTCTTCCTTCATCTGAATTATTTCAAAGTGGTTTTTTTATTCTTTAAAGCTTAATCACCACGAATGTGTAAACTTTTTGTGAGGAAACTTCCTTGTTGACTTTTAATATTCTTATCTTTCTGTTGAGGCTTGAGAGATTTCAAAACACAGGGAGGACCTCTAACAGGGGAACATCTGATACATAAAAGCTGCAAAGAAAACAAAGCAAGCAAAAATTTGCATGAAAGTAATGTTCTTTTAAAACAGCAGAGACAAACATGCCATGCCATACTTGCTTCCTACTCTTACAAAACATACTGCACAGCAGTGCTCAGAGTCTCCGTTACAAATGATAATGGCAATATTAATGTGGGTCCTTATCTGAGACCTGCCGAAGTCAGTTAAAGGCCTTCCATTGATTGCAAGGAGTATTAGATCAGGCCCTTTCAGAACGTATTTTGGTCAACTCTTGTCCAACCGTTATTTCACATAGGAGAAATGGTGTTTATCTCCCTTCTGCACTCTGGCCTTCTATCAGCAGGGTGACATCCAAGTGAGGGATCCAAGCACGAGAAAAGTCCAGACTGTCCCGGTGGTGAAGTACACAGAGGGTGTGGCAGTTTTTAAAGAGTCTCAACACAATAACACATGAGAGAGAAAGGGAGAGTGAGACAAAATAAATCATAGAGCAAGACTGGAAGGTAAAGACGCAGAAAAGTATAAAAGCAGTTCTTCAGTTTTTCTAAACCAAAAATAGTCCAGTCATGTTAAGACGTGAACAGGTGGGAAAGTACAGCTTCGCAGCATTAAAATTGTATATTGTTTTTCATCTGTAACACAAAAGAGAGCTTGAAAAAATTGAAAAACGTTCCAGCAGGTTTTGGAACAGGAAGGAAACTATGCCAAATTATTGCTGATGTTCAGTCTTTACAGGTGTGCTTTCTCCTTCACCTTGATGGGAAATCCCCTCATTTAATCTCATACAATGTAGCAGAATGATTGTAAGCAACTTCCTACCTGCTGTCCTTTTCTTCTGCTTTTCAAACTGCAGTGAGGCAACCGGAATTAAGACCCTGCAGGTTATGGCATATGGATGAAATCATATCAGCTTGCACAGTGTTTCTGGCAGTGGGGTTCTGGAGGGATGCTGGCAGCCCTATGTAAGGAAACTTTTAGCAGAGCACGGCACAGCTTGAGCTGTTTGCTATCGTTTGGTCTTCCTCTGACTACTTTCTCCCACACTTTCCAACAAAACTTGCTTTCCTCTTACAGGGTGTTGCATTTCAGTAGGGAAGTGTTGACTATAGGTGGGATGAGTATTTGATTTATATTATTTCAAAATAAAGATGATTCACAGAGAAAAAGATCTCTGAAACTATATCTTATCACATCCTGTCACCATTATGCAAATAGAACTAGATACTAATAATCTACTGTTGCATGCTTTATTGTGCAAAAACCAAAATGACAAAAAGTAAAAGGAAAGGGCAAGCGTGATCTAAATGTATAATTTCCTTAAGATCTTCATTATCAGATTCTTTTAAAATACTGAAAAATTATTAGAAGACACTGTCAAAATACAAATATTTAACAAGATTTTCTTTAATTTTTACGTCATTTAAATCTTATGACCATTATTAGCTTCCATATGTTATTTTATTTTACTTGTCCTATTTTATTTGTTTTGTTTTCTAAGTTTTTTTAAACCTCTACATTAGTGCTACTATGATGTCTGTGTTCTGTTAAACATTAGAGAGAAAAATAATGCTTTGCACTGCTGAGTTGACAACATGTAGCAGAACCATTTCAATGTTTAGTGTTTTGGTACAGTTGCTTTGATGTGTTTCCAGAAATATTTTGATTTTTTTTTTTTTTTAAATAAAGCAAATCTCAATATTTTGACAATTTGCCCCAAATTTGGAAACGCACTTTCTTCTTATCTGGCATTAAGCTGATCATCAACACCATTCTCTTCTCAGTTTTCATGTAGTGTACATGAAATCAGACATTCTTGTCCCTGCTCATTCCCATCCTGATGGCAGAGCCATAAAACCGACTAGTCCTCTTCCCTGTGCATTCACCCAACCACCTGGGACTACAGCTGAGATATTTTCCCCCTCTTGCAGGAGCTCAGACTCAGGGATCCTGATAAACCTAGAGAGCTGAAAAAAACCAGGGCCACGTCTTATTCGATATAATTTTAGTAAGATACTGTCTTTTTTCTTTTTTCATTATTTATTAGTATAAAAGATAGAATGGGAGATGAATACATCTCGTATTAATTTTGCAAACATACCACAAGAAAATGTATACCTCAGAATGTTTGATAACAATTCACATATACATTGCCACTACTGTATGTGCAATGAAAACTTAAAAAATGGCACTGTAATTTAGAAAATGTGAGTTGTTGAAGAGATTATTCTAAATAGACATAAATATTCCATTAATTTTAATTTATTTTAATCATTATTGTTTTTCACTGTTTTTTGCACTCAATAAATAGTTAGAAATGAAATATTTGACTAAACTAAGCAACAAGTCAGAACAAACATTGAGAAAAAATGTTTATTAATTACTTTTGATCAATTTCCATCTCTTTAGATTTTTAGTGTGATGAGAGATATAATTAAGCATTTTTCAACAAAGGCCTGATCCAAAACTTATGAAAGGTAATAGGCACCATCACAATTTCATTAAAATTAATTGGCAAGGCTCCTTCATTAGAAGGAGCAAGATTTTGAGCATGGTAACTTGCCTGAGTTTTGACAATTCAAGCTTTATGTTTTGAGATTAGAATTCCTGTTCATACAAGAGCAGTCTGTAAAAAGTAATGAATGGAAAGCAGAGTGGAAATCTTGAAGTGCTTCTTCAATTAAACAAGAAAAAAATAATGTGAACTACTGATTTTTGTAATACTTTTGGAAGAAATTAAGGAAATGGTCTATCATTTCAATTTTCATATTCTATATATTGACATACTAACCTGATGTTCAGATTAGATATTAGAAAAACTATTTTTCACTGAAAAAGGGGTCAGACACTGGGATAAATTGCCCAGGGAGGTAGTGGAGTCACCATCTCTGGAAGTGTTCAAGAGGTGTCTGGATGTGGCACTTGGGGATATGGTTTAGGGGTAATGATGGTGGCGCTGGGTTGATGGTTAAACTAGATGATCTTGACTGTCTCTTTCAACATTGAGCATTCTGAGATTCTGTAAACTGGCAGGGCATTCTATACTTACTATTGTAGCTTCTTTTATCATAACATTAGCCAAAACCTCAAGGCCTAAAATAAATTTTGTCCCATACTGAAAACAAAGTATATTTCAAAATATAACAGAATATTTCAGTTTGAGAAAAAAATTAATCACATCTTTAAGTTGTTCTGCTAATTTGTGATAAAAAAAATGATGGCATCTCAAAGCCTTGTGGGGAGTGACAGCTGAGTTTCACACTGGTGGCTGCTTTCTGCACTCACGGGTATGGCCTGCCGGCCTGTTGTCTTGAAGTCAGTGAAAATTTTGCCATTGAGTAAAATGACAGCTAAGATTTATTTTCTTTTTAATAAATAACATATCTTTCCTAGCATTTCTCTTCACCTCACCACAGATTTTTAACCCATGCATCCCCAAAACTATTCTTTCATCTTATATGGCTGCAGCCATTTCATCTCCGACAGACCATTCTGGGCTCAGTCTAGCTGCTTATGTGCCACATGGACTTTTTGGGATGGAAGTGTCTCCGTTTCATGAAGAACTGTCTAATTGCAATGTTTCTCACAGCCCTATCTCTCTGTGATCAAAATATGTACCTCTTATGTGATTTTAAGCTGATTCTGACCAGCTGGGAGGAAGGAGAAAAGAGGAAGGACGTCGGTGCGGTTATGGTGTTAGCCAGAGCCTCTGGGGATGAAGGTGTATTTCCCTGTTCTGCCACAAATGGCTGTCGTGGCTTCAGGCAAATGACTTGAAGCACTATACAAGTCCCTAAAATGTTGCTTAAGCAGCAGAATAATGCTTTAAAAGGCACGGTCCTGAAACCACTGATGGTCAGGGCCTGAAATCCATCAGGCCCTAAACTTCTGCTTCTCTCTGTCTGCGTGAGAGAAGCCTCAGCGAGGACATGGCTGCAAGCTCGGGGCCTGGCTCATGCCTGAGCCTGCCTGGCCAAAGAGGCTTGGTGCTTCTTCCCCGCTCCGCCTGCTGGGACAGGGCCTGGCTGGCAGTGTCCCTGCTGCCATCGCCCCGGCTGGGCCCTGCAGGAGGGGACACACGGGGCCTGCACTGTGCTGCACGTCGCACCTTCCACGGGAATGCCCATCCCATCCCATCCCATCCCATCCCATCCCATCCCATCCCATCCCATCCCATCCCATCCCATCCCACCCCGCTTGCCCTTGTCCGGGAGTGCATGGGCTGGGTGCTCTCTCAGGTGGGAGCAAGCTGGCAATGCCTGGCATGAGCTTTCAGCACCAGCTGCTCGCAGCTAGAACCTCACGGAACATCCTGGGGTCCTCAACATCAGCCATGCCATGTACTCCATCCATGCCTGTTGGGCTGCTCAACTTGCTCGCATGGATGCAGGAGTGGGAGTTAAGAGCAGAGATGCTCCATGGCATCCTTTTCGTGCCTTACCTTCCAGGGCTCTGCAGCACAGGTCCCCACCCAGAAGGGAGGATTTCACAATTCGCTGTTAAGTCAGGTATTATCTTGCTTGAGATATTCTTAAATTCATATTTCATTTAAGAAATATGAATAAGTTCTCTCTTGGAAAGAAAAATGTTAGGCCATATCCTGTGCTTAGTTACACACATACAATAACCAAGATCCTGGGAATTTTCTTCCTCTATTTTTATAGAAGAGTCAGAGAGCCTCTTAATCTGCCCCAATTTCCTTGACTAAAAGGCAGACAAATACTGACCCAACAAAACGGATTGGGAAGGATGGGAGTTCAACAATCTGTTTTCAGCATCTTACAGACTTTTATATTTCCCTATTTTTTCTTGAGTGAACTCTTCCCCACACCTACTTTCTCACAGGTGTGAGAAACTGATGCACATTTGACCTCCTTTCTCCCCACTGTTTGCACTCCATCACTGTCAGGTGATTAGTCTAAGTTCTCCAAAACTGTCTTTCTGTCTGTATTGTTAAAATCTTTTATTTTCATATCCTGACTCTCCTGGTGATAACTTGAAAATAAAAATTAAAATACAGCTTTCTTTCATTAAGAAAAGTGATGCATTGCAAGCCATGTTAATTAATCTTTGGTAAAATCTTAAGGAAGACAAGACAACTGAAGTTTTTAAGCCCCATTAGCCAATGAGGAGGGTTGAATGATTTTACCAGAGCTGGAAACACACACACAAAAAGGTTAGGATATTTTGAGTTTTTAAATCTTGTGCCATCGGTTATTGAAGGAGAGGAAAACCGAAGTAGAAATCTAGAATACTTCAATGGCTGGTATCCAAGTGACACTGGTTTTCCAGAAAGTTCAAGAAAATTCAAAGCTAGGTACAGTTTCTACACTTACTAGTCAAAATAACTACAGTAGGTTCCTCAGGCCCTCCTTGACTAGATGATAAAGATTAAAGATTGCTTTTTTCCCCTTGGTTTCAGGATTGTGGCATAGGTCATGAATGAAATGGATCAAAACCAACCCTCACTTTGTTTTTCCCTTCTTTGTTTTAGAGAAGGCAAAGTCTGTATATGGAGCACATATCAGGTGTGTACAAAAGCAATGTATAGTTTCAGTATGAAAACTATCACCTCTGTGCCTCAGAATCCTGTAACATATGCATCAGACTACATAATCTGGTGTATGTTGTGATTGCCACTTTCAGAAGCATGACAGCATGAGAATCATACAAGACAACTGTGTCCTTCAGTCAGTTTTGGATTGGGCCTTTAGCTGTCTGTTCTGAATTGAGCCCTGGCTCACTCAAAATCCTTGTACAAGCCACTTGGGGAAATCTTTTCTAAAAAGTCCCCCACATTTTGAGTTCTTCTTTTTTTTATATACCCTAAATTAGACACCTGCTGGTAAGTCTTTAAAGCCAGACAACCGTAAACAGAGGCATGCAAAGTCAGTGAATACTTCTGAGCCCTTTCAGCCTTACCTCTGTATGGCTGAATAATTTCTGGTGTGATTTCTGGTGGGAGGCCCAGATGAGTTATATCAGGGCTGAATTGTAAAATTTGTGTTTGTATGTATAAAATTTATTGAGTTTGTTTGTTGGGGTTTTTGGGAGGGGGTGTTGTTTTTTTGTTTGGGTTTTTTATTCCAAAAAGCTGATCAAGATCTTCATACTGTAAAGACTAAAGGTAAGTCCTCAGTCTACTTGCATACCTGTCTATGCAATATGGCCTGCTTGATGTGATGTATCTCTTGACCAAAGATGAAAATACTGCATATTTTTTAGATTCCATAACTTTAGGTGCTTAAGACTGAGCTGAACCTCTCATTTCAGAGTGTTATCACCAAGAAGACATGAATTGCAACTCAATTAAAAAATGCAAAGGACGATAGTATGAGGAGAAAGCACATCTGGTAGTCACCTTTTTACTGCTAAGCTTATCTCTGTCACAAGGAATGAAAACGATAATCAATAAACAAAACATTGAAAACTGAGAATTCCACCAAAAAAAAAAAGAATATGACTCATGAAAGGTATGCTCTTACTTTCCCGTATTGGTAAAAATGAATCACTACTGTGTGTGAGAGCTACGTGTAAAAAAGGTCAACTGTAAATACTGCTTTCTTTTTCCTCCCTTTTATCCTGTTCTTGTACCTATGAAAAAGGTTGCTATGAAAAATAAATTACATTTTCTGAAGAAATATCCACAGAGGAAGGGTATTCACAACACTCAGCCAGCTAACCTGGAAGTTAACCTAGGTTCACTTATTTTGTTCAGTTGGCCAAGCTTTCGGCCAAAGAGAATGAGACCAGTTTTTAAGGTTCAGCTCATTTGCCTTTGTTGTTTGGTTTTTTTTTTGTTTGTTTGGGTTTTTTTTGCCAATATTTTTGCTTTTTGGAAAACTCCTGTACTCAGCTAAGATTGAGAAGTGGTGTTTTGCCTGAGCAGGCTTTTGAATCTTTGATTCCAAAACCTTGTGCTTGCAATTTTAGTTTGCTGTATTTGATCAAACATTCTTGTGTCTTGGTGCCTGTAAACAAGTTGCCCAGAACGGGCAGTCTGTGATTGAAAAATGAAGAGAACTAGTAGGGGTGATTTTAAATTCAAGTTAACAAAAAATATAGGTATGATTCAGTAACTAAAAGAAATCCTGCCCCTAAACTTGATTTAGTGGTTATTGGCCTTTCGTATAAAATCCTGAGTATGTGGTATGTACCAATGTTCAGTAAAAACAAAAGTAAACCCAATCCTGTTGAATAATTGATTTTTTTTACATTAAAAGATGCCATGTAAATCAGAAATTTATCTTTTAATTTTTTTTTAAACTCCTATAAATCCCCAAAACACTCCCAAGTAAAATAGCACCAATCCATTCACATAACACAGATACATTCACATTTGAACAGGTAGGGCCAGACCCATGATCTCTTATAAATCAGACAAACTTACTTTTTCCAAGTAGTGCTGTGGTCAGTTTTCCTTCACTGAGGATCAGTATTACTGTAAATTAATGATGGAAGTGTGGAGCTACTCCCAGGAGCCTACTGCCAGTAAAGTAAAAACAAGGGCAGTTGTGAGATTGTTGCTCAATGTGATCTTTAAATACTTCAGTAATTCTGCTAGGGAAGGGAGTAAAGTCTTCCAGAATCTGTCCAAAAGGCTTTTACCACCCATCTGCATACCACTATCACTTGTATTATCTGAAGTGGTCTTTGAGTCAAATCCATAGATCCATTTATCAACTTCACAATACTATATACCTCTTCAAAACTCTCCAGCACAAGCCATATCCTTCCACGTCTGATATAACAGGAGAACCAGAATGGATCCCAGGGCTGGCAAGAGGGTTGAGAAGCAGAATACATTTAATATGCAATACAGATGTGACTAGAATGCATTTGGGTGCCCAGTATTAGCACAGCTGTGGGGGTGGAGGGCACCATCAGAAATATCCCCTGCTCAGAATAAGCCAGTATTTCCTTTTTTTTCCTAGCCATATGATATGACATCTCTGTTGTACTGGGCAAGTTCTACTGTACTCTGCAAGTCACTACGGAAACATTAAATAGAAGTGGAATCAGTAGACCCAAGGCAGAGTCACATCCACCAGAGATACTTTTTTTGTTTGGTGGGAGATCACTGACAAGCAGATTTGAAACCAATTCAGCCAAGTTTATCTACCTGATGGCAACCATATCAAGATTCTGCTTCCCTGTGAGAGCACCAAGTGGACAATGACAAAGCTTTACTGTGGTAGAAATACAGCATTCTTCTGCTTTGTCCTTCTGTGCTTCTTATGTCTATTGCCTGTCAAAGACATGAATTAGTTTGGTGTGAAGTGAGCTGTTCTTGACACACCCTTGTTGCTTTTTTTAATCTCTTCATTATCTTTAAGGCTGTTGACATGGATTGTTCAGTAATTCATTACAGTATTTTTATAGACTGATTATTTTATGATGCTCGGCATCTTCACATCTTTTTTTCTCCCTCTGTAAAAGGCTTCTGCCGTTTCTCATTTTCTAGAGCTTCCTTTGTTCTCCCCAATCCCACCTGCAATCACTAATATTTGGGAAAATATCTTTGTTAGTTCCAAAATCAGCTAGTTTGGCTGCTTCGAATTTTTGCTAGTTTTGTATAGAGTAATTTTCAGCTACCTCTGCTGGCTAAAACATTTATCGAAATTTGTTATTTAACTTGCTTTTTCTGTACTCTATCTGGTACTCCTCTGTCCCTGTTAAAATATATTTTGTTTCCAAGTGTCTGATTGCAATGTGTCTTTCATGTCTGTGTGTGTGTGAAGCCATGCTTGCTTGCTTCCTACATTATGTAATGGATCTATACATTGTTTTCCTCCTCTTTCTTACACATAGCTACTTTTTCCCCCTTTCCTTTTATGCGTCATGATAATTTAAATACATTTTCCATCTGACATTTTCTGATTTTTCCCCACTCAATCATTCTTGTAAAAAAATTTATAAAAATAATATGCCTTTCAAGAGGGCTTGTTGTAGATGTGGAGGTCCTAACATAAAGGCCAGGAAGCACAAGTTTAAGTACTACTTGCAAAATAAAGTCCCAAAAGAATGAGAAGTGTTTGGGAAACAGGCTACAAACATTGTTGAAAAAGAGACTTATTCCTTTCACTCAAAGCTGAAAACCAATAACTGCATATTATATGGCAGTATGAACAAAATCAAATATATGGATACAATATTTGTAATATAAGGAAAATACAGAAAAAAGTGACTGATGTTATTAGGAAAATAGTGTCAAGATTATAATATAAAAACACGATTTTTTTCCTTTCTATTTTTTATATTCCTTTATATTTTATGTTTGATGTAGGGATACTGTAGCTGTATTATGAGATGAGTTGTGCTTATCACATAACTGACCTAAAATCTTTGAAAAGTATCGTAAGTACTTCACAAATAGCTTCTGTGAGTACATATTGTCCCTTGTATGGTCATGCACATTTCTCTCTTCTGTTTAGAAGCCTTGGCTTTTATAAAGAGTCTGTGTTGTCTTTTAAAAGCTGCTGTGATATGCCTTTGAGCATGTTTCATTTGCTGTTTTGACTGGCTTGACTTTTCACTTCAACAACGCAGCTGAATTACAAGTCTTGCATTAATTTTAATTCATCCATTTGATAACATTAATAACAAAGAAGTCAGTCTTATCAGGGTAAGAATCAAGAAGGATTAAGAAGCTGAAGCATGAGGGACAGAATAGAGCATGAATCAGGTCTGCCAGATGGAGAATGAAATGATGAAGAGAGAAGAGCAGGGGGTGGCTCATGAACTAGAGGAGAAGAATGAAATTGGTGAATTTTGTGGGAATTCACAAACTATCAGACTTGCCTTCAGACATCCCAGCCTTTTCTTAGAGGCACTGTGAGTACAGGCACTGCAGTTCTGGTACTGATTACACAGAGAAAGGTGGCTGTCTGTGTTCCTGTACTGTATGAAACTGGGAGCAGGTCACATATGGTTGCTATGGCAAGATCACGTGTGATGAGCCTGTGCTGGGCTTTGAATGCCTAAATGTTCAAGGATGCCTGCAGTGAAAGGAGAGGAGGTTCATGACCTAGGTCCAAGCCATTTCCTACCCATTCCTTGGGGCAGTGGTGTGACTGATGAAGGAAAAGACGCTTCATCTCTCATCTGTCACCACATCCTCCCACCGGGATCCCTCTGCCTGTTCTCTGGAGATACATGCTGACCTTCTTACCCTTGGATACAAGGAGATTATTTTAAGAAGAAGAAATAGAAGAATTGGCTGAGGTAGATGGGTATCATACAACCCAGGGCAAAGACTAGCTATGAATTTTTGGTGCTGTTCTGGCCACATTAACTTCACATAGAGAATGAGTTATTAGCATATTATTCATAAGGGAATTTTCAGAATACTGGGGAGCACTTAGTGACTAGTCCCCAGTGAACAGCAGTGAGGACTAGACACTCGATTCTCAGCTGCACCTCCCTTCTGCATCACTTACAGGGCTGACAGAAAACTAAATCAGGGAAGAGGTAGACAAAGGAGTGTTGCAGGGGTGAGTAGGAATAAAAAAGGGACAATAGGAACAGCAGAACATACCCATATCTTTAGCTTAAAGAAGTAATACACTGACAGGGATTGTCAATCAGCAATTGGAAGTATGGACAGGAAAACACTTCTGTGTACATCTGTGGGCAGAAGTATTTTTTTTAAACAAAAGAGCATTTCATGTAATTCAGCTTTCATGTATTGAAATCAGTTGTTGCTTCGTTAGAGTGTTTGCAGTGTGGCTGGTCAATTTGCAGGTATATAGATGCATAGGCATATACATTTATACATGTATATGTCCTTGGGAGTCCAAGCAGCTTTTCTCTGACTTCTAGTGTCATGTTTAAAATAGCACAATGGCTGTTACTATAATACAGCTTTATCATGTGCACTATTTAAGTCTGCCAAAACAAAGGGGGATGTAAAGGGAAGAGAGGGACGGTGGCTGACTGAGTAATGTTCAAACTGTCAAATTTCTCATGAACAAATTAGCTGATCCTAATCTAGTTGACATTGGGAAACCATCCAGGAGGTTTTTTTATTATTTGGGGTTTTTGATATGACTTTTTATTGGAACTGAAACAACTGCTTCTTTGGCTCTGATTACATCCTTCCCTACTCACCACAGAGTGCTGGGTAGGGCAAGCAGAGAGAAGTCTTATTCGTATGAATCCTGTCTGTACATCAAGACAAAGGGCTTGAGCAATAGGATAAGAAAAAACTCTTTGCTGAAGTCAGCCTGGAGAAGAAAGCCTATGGTAGGCTGATGTATATGTGAGAATGCTAAAGCTTTGCAAGGAGGTCAGACCAGAGCTGGGCCATTCCATCATATAACAAGTCACAATTTTGCCATGATCCTTCTGAAACTGGGCCTTTCCCATCTACTTGGAATAATTACACCCTCTTATTTTGCCCTCGAACCTCTTGGAATCAAATCCCGGACAACAAATGCACAGAAGATAAGTTCTGATGTAAAGGACTTCTCTTGTTATGTGGGTGAGCTGTGCCAGTTTTAAATTGTCATGGGAAATCTTCTGGGTGTGCATATGATACGCTTAAATGCGGTGCTTTGGAGAGCTCTTCAGAAGTCTGTTCTTCAAGTTTTGTTCCTGTTCCAGTTCCAGCAGGCTGGTCCACCAGCTCAGCTTTCTGGTTGAAGAATGAACAATTTGTTACTTAAATACCTTTGGGTTACAGATTAAAAGTGAGGTTTGGCTAAGTTTCATGGATTGTTGCTGGATGCTGGGGAACTAAAAGGCGACAACCAGAGGGAAAAGAAGGAATCTCACATCTTCTATTCAGAAACAAAGATAGAGAAAAAAGAAAACCCTTAAAAGGAGAAAATTAAGAGTTACAGCAACCACATATTAGAGCTAATTTCCCGGACACTTTACGAAATTTGATTTCAGTGTGGGGGAACTTAATTTGATCTTGGCAACAGGGTAGAATGCTTAACTCAACTTAACAAAAATACGTTTTTTGAAAGAGGAAACAAGACTGACAGAATTTTGGCATGTCAACAAAAGGCAAGAATACAAAAAGAAAAGGATTAGTGAAAATGAAGATCAAGAAAGGATCAAAAATATATTGGCTGGAGTCCAGGAAACATTTGTTACATTTTATAAGCAAAGCTATTCTTCCAAAGTGTGTAGAACAGAGGAACTAGCTGATCTTTACCTAAAGCAATATTGGCCACCCTGTGTGCTAATGAACAGATGTCCCCATAGGAATCAGAAAAGCGTTGATCTCCATACTGTAACCGAAATAACATAAACTGCCAGGTCTACATGCATTTTCCTAAATGCAAAATTCAGTAGGGACTTGGACATTTAGACTGATTTGTAAGTAAACAACACTGCTCATATATTCAATATAATTCAATAATATTATTTTACATTTAGTAAAAGCTTTCTTGCTTTTTACTTCTATTTCTTGCAACGTAAGGACTTGAGCCACTCCACAAAACGGTCAGACAGCAGGCTTAAGAGAAGGAGAATATTTCTTCCATGTGATGTCCAAGTGTATTGTGGCAAAACCAGTGCCACAGGACAACAAGAAAGTGAACATATAGATCAATTGAAAGAGATCAGTCAAATCATCACAGGACGAATCCATTAGGAGATTTCAAATTGAGAGACGCCTCATTTGCTAGTGGCCAGTGCAGATGGTGAATACTGAGCTAGATCAGTCTTAGCTCAGTTCCAGAGTGAATATTTCACAGTCTACTCTTGCACTCCTAAGCCTAAGACCTGATTTTATATCTGACATATTTCTCTACTAAACAACTTGGGAAAAATTTACTCTTAGCTGCTATTCCCAGGTGAGGCTTGGTAACTAAATAGATAAGCATACTGTTATGAAGTCAAACAAATTAGCTCAAGCCAAGCTCAGATTGGTTTAGTTAGTAGTTAGCCTCTTCAGTATTGCACTGAAAGGGACTAGGGTTGTTCCCAGGGACAGAAATAATATGAACAACAAAAAACCCTAAACCCGTTGTTTTTTTCATGTGGTTAATGACAGACACACACTGATGTATGCCTTGAAGTAGAAAAAAAATTCAGAGGAGAATTAGTGGAAGAGTTTTCTGACTATTTGTGCTGCCCATCCAAAATTTTCATATTTACCTGTGTGTACTAAGATACAGAATGAACAGAGTAAAGAAATTCTTCCTGCGGTATAAACTAGGAAGGCTATAATTTATTTTATTGAAATAATTTCTCAGCAAAGCAGATTAAACTTGAATGACTTTCCAAAATTATTCAAAGCTCTTCTAAAAATGTATTAAGTCAATTTTCAAAAGTGTTGCGTTCAAAATTTGTCTGAATACCTTGACACTTCTAGGATACATTTTTACCTTGCCTAAATCCAGATGAACTGGGAAAAAAAGTATTTAGGACAGAACACTGTGGGAACTGTCAAGAGTACTAGTAATTTTAGACCAGAGAATTCACTCCTAAACTGTGTCCAAATGGACACTGCTGAGTGTGTCAAATTACTTTGATTTAGCTAGATGCAAACAACTCACAACTGTCTCTTTCTGATATGGAAAAACTATTTTTGTTTTCAGTTGGTATTTCCTCATTTGGAAAGGGATTCATGCTTGACTGGGGGAACCTTCTCATACCTGACAGAATGTTCAAACTATTTTTATCTGAGCAATGATACTGGTGTAAGTGAGAGACTCAACCTTCCTGTTTAAAGCAGGAGTCACAACCCAAAGGCCATGTAAGCAACCAAGAGATATAATCTGGTGGTATTCCAGTGGTCTGCTAGCATGAGTTCCCTTGGTCCAGTTCCTGGGAGATGGCCATCACCACCAGGATTCCAAGCAATTTTTAGATAATTAGTAATTAATTTGAGATAGGGCAGTCAAGATTGATTCTCTGCACTACAAATGGCCTTCCAAGATATGAGGAGCAAGAAATTTAAGCAATCTTACCCACTAGAGCCTACTGGTATGGCTGTTTAGAGGCTTAAAAAGAAGAAAAGTAAATCATGGGTTTTTCATATGAAAAGTTACCCAAACCAATAATTCAGAAGAAAAAAAAGTTTTTGAAACAACTAGACATTGTTCTGATTGTTGTCAGTTTTTAAAAATGGCAGTGAATCATCAGAAGTCACTTGCAGTGACTCATACTGTGGTCAGAGTTTTCATATGTCAAACAGGTACTTTTCTCAAAGAATATCTTCTGGAGTTTCTTTGTTTATATTCGGTTATTCAGGATATTTCTTCATCTTTAGTCTTCTGCACGAGTCCCCACTATGGACACAAACATTTCAGTCTGTCAGACTGGCTAACTGTGCAACACTATGTTCTGTACCTCTTCTGTTCAGCTATTGCAAGCTTTGGATAGTCAAAGACAGCTCAACTCACCTTCGGATTACAGTGTTTTGAGTGTGTAGGTACGCAAGAACTCTCTTGCTGATTGCTATAGCATGGGTTGTGTGGGTTCTTCCCAAGCACTGAGAGCAGATTGCCTCCTGCAATGTGGCCCTAATCCAGTGCCCACTGTATCCCACTCGACATCACTGAACTTTGGACCTGGATACTCCTGTAGAATGTAGCAGCCATATTGTTATTTAACATTGCCCTCTATAACATTGCCAGGACGGTTTTAGTTGTCTGCTGGAGCAATGCTAAGATGCTTTTAAGCAGAAGAATGCATTTGTGCTCCAGACTTCCTTCTTAGCTCCTGCCTTACTAACCACCTGTGCAATGGCAGTTCTTAGAGGTTCAACAGCAACTAGGTGGGTAGGATTTCATTTTCCTGTAATGCACTGTTTAGTATGGTACCACGCTACTTCCTTCAGGATATACGCCTAAAACCACTTTACCCCATTTTCAATAGCACCTGTTAATTATTCAGTAGATTTTTTTATTTTGACTGTGCTCAGTCTCTGGGGAAGAGTTTTGCTACTGATTTTAAAGGTGAGTTTCCATTTGGTTGGTGTTTTAGTATTCCTTTCTGTATTGTACATAACATGCCTATCTTTGGAATTTTTCATTATTTTTACTAATAGTGAAGAATTGTACCCAAAAAATGTGATCTGTCAATGTTATTCCTTAAACTTGCAGTCACATTTGGAAGATATGAGCATATATAATAAAAGGACCAGAGTTTGTCTGAATACTTCCTTAGAAATTAAAATATTTTTTAAAAGCATTTTTTGAAGTTGCTGTAGAAATTTTAAAAGAAATTCATTATTGGTTAATTTTAAGACAATGAATTAATTTTAAAGGAATTAATTGCTGATTCGATGAACTGGGGAAGAATATTCTTTACCTGGACAATACAGTCTTTTACATTGAGGGCCTGATCCTTGATACAGGTTCAATTTAAAATCAATAAAATTAAAGCTATAAGGCAGTTTTGCCAGCAGTTGCCCTCACACTTCTCCGTCCTGGAATTTTTTGAGAAATCAGGGCTTTGCCACAGGTGGAATAAGCATGTCTTTGGAAACAATTCCTGGGGCACCACAGTGTTTCAGCTGGACAGAGGAGTCAGGAGCACAGGTTAATCTACAGCAGTGACCAGGCTGACTCCCATGGCCCTTGCTAATGCTAGTCTTGTTTACAGACAATTTTGTCCTTTGTTCAACTCACCAAAGATTACATAGAGTAGCACTTCAAGAAGTGGCTGGACTTGAGGAAGCAGTCATTTTGAGTCCCCTCTTCTAGTATGTTAGAACAAAACTATGGAGACATATAAGAAAAAGTGTCTGGATGTGTTTATCTCTGTTCAGTTGTTTGACAGACTTTTGATCCCGTGATGACTCATAAAAAAAGAAGAGTTGGCAGAGAAGCCACAATGGGCCATGTGCCCCAGTGGTGATAGCAATGAAAAAACATTGTCTTGGACTAAAAGTTTGTCTCAGCCTTTGTTTCAGAAGATACCTTTTGTTATCTCTCTTTGCTTTGAAACGTGTATTCTTACAATTAATTATGCTCAATTTTGAGCTTGTACTAATATATTAAAAGACTTCTGGGACAGTTATTCTTTTTTAATTGGACTTGAGATTTTTGTCAGTAGTCTGGAGAAAACTGATAATGCTAATCAAACAAATGATAATCAAATTTTCTGTGTGCCTATATTGCAAGTGCTGTAATAGTACATTGTATTTGCTTATGCAAGTAAACATTTGAATATTTTGATTTGAAGCATAAACATATCAACATATTCCTTACCTATTTTGTACACATATTTAATTGCATTTAAAGATGCATCTGGGGTATTTCTTCATGCATATGCTTATTGAATAACCTACTGCATGCTGAATGTTTCTGATTGCAGGCAGGTTTTGTATGTGTAATTAACAAGTGGTTCTATAAGCAAAGGAATCAATGGCTTCCTACAGATTTGAATCCTTTGCCCTTAACCATTTCGACCACAATAGCCCATCTCGACAATAATTCCTTCGGGGCTGACCTGGTGAGATTGATGTACCTACCCTGTGGTCAGCCATTGTATGCAGGTTCATTGGACAACAAGGCAAATGTTCATTTGTAACTACTGAGTTCTTCTTCCTTTTGCTCTGCTGCAGTATTAATGTATGATGGTATTCCACTAAGGAGTTGAATTCCAAGAAACACTTAGAATCGTAATTACCTTTGGGATCCTTGCCACATTTTGAAATTTCTAGAAACTGGGTAGTGAAATCAGAAAGGGCAAGAGACATACAAAGGAAGAGATAGACCTCTGGGCACAATCAAATGCACAATCAAATGCTCATTATCTTAGGAATTCAAGTTAAAAAAAGAAAAGGAAAATTTGTGACATTTGACCTACAGTATCTACTGTAACTTTTCAACAGCTCTAGGATTGAGTTTGCACCAGAGCTCTGGTTGCCCTGTCCATGTCCTGAAACTAAATTCAACTGAAAAAGCAACAACTAAAACAACAAAGTGTGTTGTATGGCTTCACTGTTGCAAGCAAAACCTTCCAAATAAAGAGCAGTAAATGAAGGTCTTTTTCTACTTTGTCCTAGAGAAAGTCTGATGTAACAGAGTAAGGAAATCTTATAATCACATGATGATATCGGCTATAAATATATTACTCTTACATATTCTTTCCTCTGATCTAGCCAGAATGACCTATAATTCTCTTGGCCTGGGTTGTTTTTAACTTGAAATTTTAAAAAAATTTTTAAAAATTTCTGTGTTCTTGTGGCTCCTTGGCCTAACTTTAGTCTTTTTTTTTTTTCCATTTTTTTTCTTGCTTCTAGTATTCAAGGTCTCTTAGCACCTGTTGACTGTCTCATTTCCCACACTTTGTGTCATCATGTGATAACACCAGCTGAAGGGCTGCTTCTAAAACAACAACCACAAAAGCAGACTGTGGTTTTGAGAAAGGCACATTTTGCAGAGGGTGACATCCAACACTGTCATGATGCCACCTGCATCTATATTTGAAGTAGTCTCAAAAGTAATATGAATCATGTCTGACTTTGTATAAGTGTCAGAGGTCCAGTGTAGAAACTTCAAAAGAAAATTAGCTGCATTTATAAAGAAGTTAGTTACTAGCTAGAAAAAGGGAACACATTTTAAGCACTTAAGTCAACTACCTCCATTAGGATAATTTGAGGGCACTAGCCATATCATCACATACCATGACCCCTACTCCTTAGCTCTTTCCCAAGAACAACAGCCTCAAACTCTTTACCACATTCCCATCCTACATTATGATCCCAGTAGCAGCTGCATGCACAGAAGATTTTTACTTGGAGCTGCCCCTTATTTAAATGCTGTGAACATCTTCTTTCCTAAGACCTCATTCCCTGCCTTCAGACATATTGAGTGAAGAAGGAAGTGACACCTCCTGCCCACCAGAGAAGAAAACTCGTGACTATCATGGAAGAATTATGATTGGGCAGCAACAGTCAAAAACCCCCTCTTTCCTCCCCAAACAGCCAGATAAAACTAGGATGCTATCAGTAGGTGTCTTTCAATGTTCAAGTACTTCAGTCCCAGAAGGGCTGGGTCTTTCACATCATTGCTTTCTCCTAGAGGATATGATACCTTTTGAAAGAAAGGTACTGCCAAAAAGAACCCCAATACTAAGAAATACTAAAAAATACAATAATAAGAAATACTAAAAAAGAAAACAAAAAAATCACCAAAAATGCTCGGATGACTAATTAAAAAATGCTTTCTATTATCTCCCCCCATGAATGGAACAATGAATGGCCACCTGTACCTGTGAAGAAAATCCAATGCCATAAAAATTAACACTATACTAGAATTCATATGGAGCAGTCACCTACATAGTAGGTCTTGATATCCCCCCCTCCCCCACAGTTCAGCAATAAGGTTGATTTTAAGACAGCTTCAGAAGACAACCTTATAGAGTTGTGACCATTATGCTTCTGTCAGGATAATTCATCCTCCTGTAAATGCTCTGGATTTTCAACTCTCAAAATGCTTCTTTGTCATATTATTACGATTACTGTGATCTCAGGATCAATTGTGCCAGTTGTGAATGTTTTCTGACACATTACTTTCCCTGGGATGGACAACACCTGCCCATTTCCTCAGCATGAACAGTCAGGCCAGCTAGCTGTTAACCTGCTTTTAAGGACAGCTACCACACCACATACTTACTTGGGAGAATAAACAGGAAACAAAATATGCAAGAACTGGAATGCACGTTGAAAATGTAAGAGCACACATCTTGGAGATCCTCAGGCCCCCAGACTGTGGTGTACAAGATATGCAGCAGTCAAGACAAATAGATGGGAGGAGTGGAGTATATGGAGATGGAGTGTTGCATAAATGACAGAGAAGTAAATTGTAGATGGAGAAACCTAAGAGAGTGGCTGCAAGCTTAGATAAAGGTCACTCAGTTTTTCTTACACATGCAAGTAAAACAGGGTCAGAGCTCATTCTCATGCACCCTTCTGCAGTTTCTGGTACTTCTACAGTTTTAGCACACTTTGATCTTGACAACTAGCACTACTACCCTGGAAAATGTGTGGGTATCACTAAGTGGACAGCATGTTACACTAAACTTTCCCAGTAGTTCTGGATAAAATAAATCTGGTTGGGATGGGGTGGTGGGTATTTTTGGATCTGGATTCAAGCTATGTCACGTGTTTTCTGTGCCAATGCACAGTCTCCAGTCTGGTTTACTCGGACGTATAAATGTAGTCCAAAAGACCTGCTATAGAAAGGGAGGCAGAATAGAGTGGTCAGTGGTTGTTGGCTGCAGGCCTTGACCTTTTTTTTCTGTCTTTGTGAAGCATTTACTCAAGAGATTAGGATAAAACAGTACATTTAAAAGCCATGCCTCCATACAAATTAGAGCTGCTTCAGATAGTTTATGAAGGAGGCCAGACTATGTGATAACATTAGACTCTTCTTGATTTATAATCTATACAATGATCAGCATTTCTGGACAAGACAGAAAAGAATGTTTGTCAGAAAGGAACAGTAGACTTGCACAGAAACCAGGTAAGTAATTCGAGTGAAGATGAAACTGATCTCAAGGTTAAAGGTAGTTCCATTAGTACTGAATGTGGGAGCTAAATTGCAAATCAGCAGGAACTTGTGTGTGAGTTATAAATGAACATAAAATATTGTCTTCCAGCTCTCACTGCAGTTACCAGGAAAAGCCTTACAGTCTTCACTGGCTGTTGAAAGAAGCATAATTAAGCACAGTATTTCTAGTTAAACAAATCACACATGTTATTCTTGGTAGATTACTCACGGTTTTTTGCACACAGACCAGAGGTTACATTCAACTTTTTGTAAATGTTTTCTTGCTTTCGCAGAGATAAATTTTTCATTTTGTCATTTTTTTGAGGGGAGACATTTTGATTTTTCAGAATCAGGTGGGTTTTGAGAGCAGAGGTGAAAATACTGAAATCAACTAGTTTTTGTTTCTTAGTGGGAGGCCCACAGGAAAGAGCAAAAACAAGTTTCCTCAGCCTGGACAAGTTTAGCAAGATAGTGTGAGCTGAGAGGTGAGACATATGCACTGATCATCTCCAGGCCGTCTATTTGATGAGCATTGAGCCCTTATTGTTGAGGGTGTACCATTCTCCCAGGAATTGTCATACTACTATTTCATAATCAAGGTGAAATATTGTCCTACTGATCAGTAGGACAAATTTACACTAATGGTAAATTTGGTGATCAGCAGGACAAATTTACATTAATGAATGGGGGCACTCTTTGAGAAATATTGTTATGTGAAGTCTCACGCCCATGAATCAAACAACGAAAAAAAGTTTCTTGCATATAGCTTTTTTTCTAAATTTTATTTACTGATGGTGACTTAGCTATAACCCTTTATCAGAAGGGACTGTCATAAGTCATGATTGCTCTGTTAAGGTGACAGTCTTAAACAGCTGCCTGCAGATCATCCACATTTGTGTGTGTGTCTCTGACAAACAGATATATGAAGGCCACACTTGCTTCTTCCTGTGATCCCATCTGACTCCCCTGTCACTGAGTCATGTCAACATCATTGTTCTACCTCCAACCACTTTGCCACTTGAAAGGCTAAGTGAGGGCTTCATTTCTTGCTTTTCCGAGCTAAGTTTAGTTCATGAGAGGCTGCTGAAATACAAACAGGTACCATGGAAGTGGAGCTCACTGCAGCTGTTAAGGGTGAAGCCAAGGTCACTGACAAACAGCAGGAAATCAACAGCTGAAGTCACAAACACCATTAATGTAAGAGCTTTGCAACATATGGGAATGTAGCTGTAGCTGGCTATACTCACAGAGGATGGATGAATGGATGGATGGATGGATGGATGGATGGATGGATGGATGGATGGACAGACAGATCAGATAGATTAATGTATGACACAATCCCCACAATGAGCATGGCAACCCAACTTCCCTTGACACTTACGCCTTCCCACCTCATACCTTCCCTGACTCCTACCATCAGAAAGCCTAATACAGTGTAGTTATAATCTAGTATTTGTACACTCTGACAACTGAGATCTACATTTTTAAGCATAAGCTTACTTTTCTTCACTCATCTGCCGTGCTGTGGTTATACAAGTCTCTCCATACTTTGTTTTTCATTAGACATTTATCCCTCAAGTAAAGAAGGGAAACAGAGTAAATAGTAAACAACTATGTCCATGCTGCATAGAACTGGTAGACATGATCGATTTTTTAAGTAATGATTTAATCAAGTTGCTTTTAAAAGGTTTTTAAAGATTTGGATTCTTTATTATCACAATTGCCCCTTTTACTTGAAGATCTGGTTGTGGGGAAAATGTGTATAGAAGAATCTATTATTCCCTTCTTGCCTGGGGCTGCAATTATAATGTTAGGCCAGATAGTACCTATTACCTGCCTGCTTCCTGTTATTTTTGGAATGATCTTAAACAAGGTGAAAGTGCTTATTCAGGGTGTGGGAATAGGAAGGTTTTATTTCACTTATCCAAATATAAACGCTGTATTTAGCCAGTATTTTACATGACAAGCTAAGGACCAAAATCAATTCATTTTTATGTGAATCTTACAATAATGTCAAATAAATTGGATGAGAGCCTGAAATAACAAGAATTACACATCCTGTGGGAATCTGCAGATGTTGCATTGTCATTCTCAGCAAACGCTGTACTCCATGTGGCAGTGCCTGCAAGCAGCTCTTTTTCACTTTCTAACCCTCACAAAGTATTTACTGTTCACAAAGTCAGGTGTGTTATGTCTGTATTAGGCTCAGACTATAAATAGTCACATTGCTTATAACTGGAACAGATTGTTTGTTTGAGCATTCTCATGAAATGAAACTTTTTACATCAAAGCAACACATTCACCCTTTCACCAGTTATAACTTTCTCCTCAATACTGCTGAAGCAGAGATCACATTTAAACTATATTGAAAGTCTGTCGTGTTTTGCTTTTTGTTACTGATATAAAGCACTGTAAGAGACAAATTTAGCTTCCAAACAGAGAGACAGGATAGCATAAAAACTAGCAATCTGTTTGGGTAAAACTGAATATAGACTTAGTTTTACAGATTTTGCCCTTGTTAATGCATGCAATCATTTTGACTTTCCTCAACTATTATTTTCCTTTCTTCATGTATTTATCTTTATAATGGCTATATTTTTGTCATCCATTCTCAATTGATTGATTTGTCCCTGGTTATTTACAATAGAAAAACATTTCAACAAGATTTCAATAGCTCATTTTGTGCCTTGGAGGCTCGGTACCAGTGTGACTAACAAGGGGTTCTTTAATTTACAGTGGTAAGTAATACAGTTTTCTACTATTTCACATATAGCTTGGGATTCTTTTCAGAATGAGAGCATGACATAAAAGAGAGAAAAATCAGTTCCTCTGCATCTATACCTGAACAGAATTTTCATATAGCAAGATATGGTACTTGCATCGGGGTTATAAAGTGAAAGTTTTAAATCCTGTAAATTTAATGTGCAGTCACATTAAAGGTGTGGCAGAGTCAAGAAATTATGCACTTGAACAACACTAATTTATTTCAGGAGCCTACTGAAGTCATGGAACTTGTGTAACAAATGTAACTCCGATGTAAGACTTACAAGTGGACTTCCAACACATTGACAGCATTCTGACTGGTCATAAATATATGTGTGTTTATATTAATCTTTGAAATACCAATACTTTACTTCTATTGCTCTTATCTACCATTTCTGGAGAAGAATTATGGTGCTCTCAGTTGGGTAAAAATACAGAAAAAAATTACAGATAATCCTTTTTTCCAAAGAACTTACAGCCTGGGACAAGCATTTTTTTTCCGGTTCAAGAACAGTTACTTTTCTAAACACAAGAAATTTTCTTAAAAATTTCAAATCAATGGATCACAAAATATCTCTTTTATCCTTTGCTTTGAGAGGTGATAATTTTTCTTGATATGCACTCAAATATAATATGTCAAGTCCACTTTAAAATACTGGAAATTGTCATGTCTTTACTGCAAGGTGAAGGATGTCTCATACAAACACACAGTACTTGCTAAGACCCCATATTTTTTAAAATGGCAGGCTCCCTCACCTGCCAGGGAAGAAAACTCCCAGTACCATGCCCAGGTCTCTTTAAGGCCCTTTCCTTAGGCACGGTTCATTACCTGAAGTGCAAACTTTTCCAAGCAGCAAAACACAAAGTATTTCCCCTGACGAAGGCCCCTACAATCAAGACTAAACTGATCCAGTTGAGTTTCTTGGTCCTCAGCAGAACACACTTGATACCTTCCCCTTAGGTCAAATAATAGCTCAGGACTGGCTGCTTCCAGTCCTCCTCTCCCACCTCCTCAGGCTCAAAGAGGCCCTTGGTTATCTGCCTCCTCTTTGCTATATTTCACTTTCTTTTTTAATATGATCTTGTGTTTCCACAGATAACATCCATTGACATTTTCTCCCTGCCTGAGAACATAGATAAGAAATTTGCTACACCTTTTATTATTTTTGTTGCTCAGCTCATGGTTTCTCTAGCAGTAATAGGGTGTCTCTCTAATACACTTTACTCCACTGGAACTCAACGTAAAATTTTGTACTTTTGTTCTACCAAAATCCTCTTTTTCACATATTTTGTTGTTCTGGTTAGTGTGAAATTGATTCATGAAAGCAAATGCAACTATCTCTATCGACTTTCCGAAGGTTTGAACCAGGCCCCAAATGAATTTCTATAAAAACATGAGCAGTGTCTTGTTGGGCAGTATAAGTAGAATTCTACTGTAGCTTTTATTGGTAATGAAATGTGAATTTCCTCATGACCACAGCTGAACTAAAGTGAAGTAGGAATATTTTCTGTTACTATTGCAAAGGATGCTCCTACTCATCCTGCTGGTAATATTTCCAGTCATTCTAAACTTTCCTGAACAGAGTTAAATAACTAATACAGAGGGCTGGCATTGCATCATAGGTGTAAATTATGACCTCAAATTTATGAAATCCAGCAAATTACTGATGCATCTATCCAATGCTTCACCAGAATAAGGGTTATGAGTGGCAACTAGACATTTTATTATTAAATTTCTCGCTACAAGATTAAAATGTATTCTTGATTAAATTTCACTGAATACATTTCTATGTACCTTGCAAACTAGATGATACTGACTTAATTCACTCACTCTAAATCCTACAGAGTGTCAATCATTAAATGCTGAATAGAAGCAATTTCATTAAGTCCTGAATATCCTACCATCAGCTGAAGTAATGTGGATAGTCTGTGAGGATTTCTATAAAATACTTCAGAGTACAGGAATAATTTATGTCAAATAAAACAAGCTATTCCACAAGCAGTGAAGGGATGAAACATGGATTTTTTTTGCACTGTATCTGTTGTCCCCTAACTACCCTGCACAGCTGTAACCAGAATTGTCTCTGTATCTCGGTGACCCATCACTGGGCCCACACTATGACCAATGTTAAACTCCGCATATATGCAAAGCATGTAACATTCACCTTCATGTGTTTTTCCATCTGAGGGAGCACTACTTTGAGTCCCTCTCTTGCATCTTGCCACTGAATTTTATGATAATTAAATATATGAAAATTATTTTTTCATAAACTTTGCTTCTATAAAAGTTTGCAAACCCCACCCCCCAAAATTACTAATGTAGAAGGAAAATTAAGTTAATTCTTGATTTCCATGAGTGCAGAGCAAAGAGAAACTTCGTTGCTGCAGGTATCCCCTCCATTCAAAGACGATGTAGTTGATATTGTAAGTCAGAGGTGTTGCCTCTGGTGTTAGACAGGTGTTGTCTGCAGGAATGATCGGTGCAGGGTACCAGTATGAAGCATTGCTGGAGAATATTTTATCCATAGCAGAGAGATAGAAAGAACCGCTTTGTCCATGCATGATTTGGGAAAAAAAAAGTTACTATAATGCTAACTGAATTTGGCTTACACTGCAATGTTGTTGTGTCTTGCAGGGAATTAATTCCATGGATACAAACACAAAACAGATGTGGACTTCAATACAAATATGAAAGCTCACCACATCTGCAATCAGCAACAAAATCACATAAAACAATTATAATTTTAAGCACATTAAGCAAATGGTTATGTAGTCAACCTGTCCTCAGAGATACCTTAAAGAAGTGAGACAACCATCTTTTCAGATGGGATATTTTGGAGGTAGCATTATGTTTAATTAGAACAGCCACATCAGCTCGGGGCACCAGTATTGAAATATTGATTCCTAAGGCCTAAGCCATGTTTGGTTTTATAAAGTGCAGATATGAAAATTGGGGAGATGAGTAAGTTATCTCCAGTCAAACTGAAATGATGCTGTCACCCATGAAGCAGCTGCTACAGCACCCAAAGAACAAAAGCTTACATGCTCCTGTTTGTAATATATGGTGTACAAACTTGAAAACTTTAGACTGGTAATTTTATTTTTTAATTGGCATTTCTCCTTTACACTTTGTGGCTAAAGTTTTCCTATTATCGAGGTCTTGCATATTTTAAGCACCCACCCAATTCTGTGGTATTTTATGTATTTTTTTAAGGTCTGAGTGACAAGTACATTGATATAAGTGAATCATCATTTTGCAGGCATAAATTTTTATCAGATCGGTTTTCTAATAGATTTATACATTTAAGACACTGCATCTGCCATAAAAGATTAGCTCATGGAAGATAGCATGTTTGTTCTAATAGCAAGTGATAGAATTTTTTACTTTCAACATGTGAAGCAAACTAGATAGTAAAAGAGCATCTTGTTAAGTACTTTCTGGTTATCAGATAAAGAGGAAAAAACTGAACTAAAAGGATATTATTGTGCAAGACTGGGCCAAGTTTCCATTCCCTGCTAGTGTCACTGCTTTGTGCTAGAGGACTGCATTTGACTCTAGGATATACAAAATATAACCAGATGTGAAAGCAAGAAATACAAAATAAAACAGCATCTGAAGTGCATTATATATTGTGATCACAGGATGAATTAGCAATACCTGCTATGGGATTCTTCTGTGTGCAGGACATGAGAATTGTTTGAGTGATAAAGAGGGACTTGGTAATTTCCTGAAGAATCACCCTTTGAAAGTGAAATTTTTTGGGGAAGAGGAAACAAAAGACTTTAGTCAAAGACTGATGTATAGTATCAGTCTGAATGAAACCACATTTCTTATTCATCAAATGATGCTCCCTGACACAATAATACTATATAAATCTTTTCAGCCTGATGTATCCCAGTTTTACAGATTCAGTTCTGAGTGTCATGTGTGAAGAAGTGTGACTGACAATACTCATGGAGGTAGTGGATTTCTGAGAGAGACAAGTACAGAGGATTTCCCTGACTCAGTGGCCCAGAATATATAATTGGGTTTATCAAAATTAGGTCCCAAAAATGTGAATGTGCAGAACACAGAAAACAAAATCAGAGAAATTCTAAGATTCTAAGATAATTCTTAGAATTTAACAAATAGTCTTCACACATGTGTCAGCATTTGTTTTTAATTTAAGGTCTATATGAAGAGGTCAGTAATGGAATGTCCCAGCCAGATTTGTGTCACGAATTACTCTATCCAGAAAAGTGAGGAACTTTTCAAACTGTATTCACCCTGCTTTGATTTGCAGCTATGGATACTTGTGTAATGTTTCTCAAAAGATATTTTCCAGAATCTACGTTCCTTTCTCACTGGTGTTACTGAAAACTTGACTCCATCTCTACATGCAATAAATAAATACACCTCATCACAGATATATTGGTGAAGACAGTTTATGGCAGTAGCCAGGATCAATGATAAACTTTCAAAAGTGCTTGATAAATTGATGTATATAATCACATACACCAGAATGCTGCCTATATGCTCTATAAACATATATATGTGTCATTACAAATTGCTTTAGTGCAGACACTTGTGTCATATTCAGCCATCACAATGACAGCCTTTTGTTTTGCCTCTTCCTAAGATCCCTTAATTTATCCTCTCAGTCACCTGTAACAGGAAAAGTAGACGGAATCTTTAACATGAAGATTTTCATACCATATAGAATTTTCTATAAAGATTTACTGTGATCATGTTTAAGTATTATTGTCATCTACTTAAGGATTGAAACTGTTTGAGTATTTCTAATTCTTTTGGCCATGAGCATTTATTGTGCCCATGAATTTTATAGTCTAATTCTGTGCTGAATGAAAATTGTCGACTTTTGTCAGTTTAAAATTTGTCTTCTTTCAGTTTCAAGGAAATTGAGAAAAGCTTTTACTATGAGAAAAAAAAAAAACCCAGTCATTATTTCTGAGCCATTCCTAGTATAAACTTTGGTCGTGTTCCATTTTATACATCTTCTCTGTAAGACAAACTCTTAATCCCTTTAATCTTTCTTCACATAAGAAATTTCCCATACTCCTGATGATTCTCATCACTGTATCAACAATAAACTTAATAGAAGTGAATGCTGCTGTTGTGATAATATATTATTTACATTCAGGGATAAAAATAATTGATAGTAGATTTTCAGTGGTGCTTCACAGTGGCTTTAGGTACCATGCTCTTGGCAACCACGCTTGAATTTGAACTCCTTCTCTCCCAGCTGTGTAGTCCCCCCTTGCAGAGACTGAAGTTCCCTTTCTGGGCCAATATTTTGGTCACTGAAGATGAGAAGCAGTCTGAGAGCCAGCAGGGAGGCAGCAGGGTGACAGGGGAATTTGGGATTGAAACCAAAGTGTTCCAGAAAGTACAGAAATAGCTAAAATCATTGAAGTATTTTATTCCTTATTGTAACAGGGAAGTTTACATACTTGTGAGGAACACAAATGTGGTGAACTTGTCAGTGCTAGGTTTATGGTTGAATTGGACTCACTAATCTCAAAGGTCTTCCAGTCTTAACTATTCTATGTTAAACTAACCAGATAGGTCACTTTTCCAGCTTGACTTGCCATTACATTACCGTTTGCCATTAGTTGCTATCTATCTTAGCTAGATCCTGTTGAAATTATATGAGGTCTTGACTTAACATAAATCACTCACATGTGAAACTTGTTCTGCACTGATCCATTCCCAAAGAAATAATAAATATATTTAACAAGCTCATTCATACCGGGGAAAATGGGAGACACTTGCTATTTACCATATGTACAAAATAATAATTTATTAATTCTCTTTGTTTTCTAACTTCTAAATCAGCTTCTGACTACATGGCATTATTTCAGACAAAAACAGACATGTATTTACTGGCTGCAGTTCTTTTGAGCTAGTCAGATCATTCACCAGCTGTAAAAGTGCTTAGTGACATTGACGATATCTATATTTTAGAACTTAACATCCACACCTGGTAGTGTGGTAAAACATCTGGAATTATGCTGGCTTTTTTCCCAGACCAGGCCTTGCTTCATTTTGGTTTAAAAGGACACAATATTGAAATAGACTGAATATTTTGTAACTAAGACTACTAAACTACCAAAAAGCTTGACAGTCTCACTTTAAAAAGAAATAACACAATTTGAAACATTTTTCACTTCGCAAAAATGAAATTATTAAATATTTTACTAACTGATTCTTACAGCTACAAAAGAAATTGTAATGCTGGGGCTGGGAGTGCCCAGGAGATTGCTGAAAAAAAAGAGGATTACCTGTAATGTACCACCTGGATCGAGACTGGTGATCTTAGTTCATGTCTTAATGCACACACTTTAAAGTAATATATAATATCTGCGGGAAGGAAATGGATGCCAGAAGTGACCTGGTTAGTCATTCCTCAGTCAGAGCTGCTAGAGCCAGACTGACAAGATTCTCTGATGGTGCTTTAATTGCTGCTGAAGGAATAATGTTTAGTGATAGACTGCTTTGCTATCAGATGAATACTTTTCATGAACCTGGCATTCACATTCAAGTAGCACTAACTGAGGTATAGCTAGGGCTTGAGGACTAAAGCTTATTATTTCCTGAACACCTTTCCCTAAAACATTTACATAGGTATCAGAATTAAGAAAATGCAAAGAATGATCAGTGTATTTATGACTCTCTGAAGATACTGCCATAATATGAAATAATCGTGCTCCTGTAAGATATTGCTGTCCTTGGATTCTTTTTCCTTAGCTTTCCTCCATTTGGCTTACCTTTATATTCACCTTTATGTTTTTGCAACTGTTGTTTATTTTCCTGTTTTGAACTAATTCTGAAATCTTGAAAAAAATGCTACATTTGACTATCAAGCAAATGAAATGAGCATCACCTGTGGAGGTCACAGCCACTGAAAATCAAAAGAGGTAACATAAAACAATTCAAGCATGAAAAAGTTATTATTTGATAAGCAGCTGGTGATTTATGTAAAAAGCAGAAATAAAAAGGATAAAAGAAATATCTTTCCAATACGATTTTCAGGTATGAGAAATGAGAATTGTTACTACCTGAAAGTAAAAAAAACCCCTAAATTTATCTGATTAAGATTTACTGGAGTTTTTAACATCTGAAAAATGGGATCAAATTAATTTTGGAGGCTGGAAAGACTGTTACTTTCAAAGTAAAGCTGTTGGAGGCAGACTGGCAGGATGGTCTATAGTTGTAGATACAGTGTCCTAAGTTACTTCACTGAAGGCTCAGTGCAATCATGTATGATACAAAGTCTTCACTTTTCTATCTTTGACTCATGTCAAGGTATTGGGACAGGTAAGGGTCAGTACAACTACTGCCAAACCTCAGCTGCAGAGAACATTCAGGACACTAAAGGTCAACAGGACTCCTGTAGTAATTAGAAATCTTTGTTTCAAATACTGTTTTAATCCTAGCACCATATGAAAGTTATTATCTAGAACCTAAGCCTGTACAGCTGCTTGTGCTTCTCTGTAGAAATTAGTTAGAAATATGCAAATAACATAAGGAAACAATCTACACCTTTGCATACAATTTACATATGAACACAAACTTTGGCTTATGGTTAACATTCCCTGCCTTTGGTGGTGACCAGGAAGGATGTGGAGTGGTAGATAGTGACAGTTTTGGCATGTGGGCAAGAACAAGACAATAGTTAGGTGGCAGTCACAGAAGCAGTGCATGTATGTTCTTAGGGGTGTGTGGCTGTGTGCTGGGCTATCAGAAGACACCTGGAGCATTGCAGGTGGCTGGAGCGGGCTGGACTTCTGCTATTGTCAAGACTGGATGAAAAGATGATAAATTATTAAAGGTCTCAAAGATGAAGACACCTGACTTCAGAAATATTAATAGGACCATCTGCCTAGCAGCTCCCAAGCCCATGTGAGTGCAGGTATCTGGGGAACAACCAGGCTGGCAGATACAGAAGCAGATTCTGTCAGAACTGGAGCTCACGAACTGGGATCTCTATCCCAGCTCCCTTTCCCAGCAGAGCTTAAGGTCGTCTACCTGCCCTTTTCTCTCTGACCCAGCAAGAGGAGTAGCTGTAGGGACATTCCTTGATCATCTGGTCCCTTGGCAGTGCAACTGCTCCTGCAGCCTGAAACTTGGCATTAGATGGTGTCACAATATTGTGCCAATGAAGACAGATCAAGGCTCCATGGAGCCTAATGCTTTGACATTTTGCTTCTTAATACTGCCAACAGCAATGCTAATTATTACAGCTTGAATTTTCCTACAGCAGCTCATTTAATCGCACTAGTCAGTCACCAGACTGTAATGGCTACTTCTCACAAATAAGCCAGGTCAATTGGATCTGTTTCAGATCCAGAATTGTAAAAGGCCTCGTACTTAATTTTAAAGCCTTTCAAACCCCGTTCCTGTACTTAATTTCAAAGCCTTTCAAACCCTGTTCCTGTGGTGGTGCACAAATTGCAGACACGTTATTTCAGGTGTGTTTAAATAAGCATGGCCTTAGTGAATTTAGGCCAATCCAGAATGCTCCCCTGTCACCCATGATGCAACTATTTTTGAATAAACTTTAAAACACTTGTGTGCTTGTAACACTTCCCATGTCTGGCGTGAATCAAGCCCGTCATTGATAGAAAATGGGCATCTCATGTCTAGTTTTTCCTTGTAATTCACTTACATTACCACACAGACAGCTACCACAGACAGACTCTGTGCAACTAGACCCTGTAGAATCGCAGCAACGTTTATTCAGACTGGAAGAGCTCTCCAAGATCACCGAGTCCAAACGTCGCCTGGACTGCACCACTGCACCTCAGCACCAAGCACCACCGCCAGTCGCCCCAAGGCGCTCCGCC
>VZRL01006239.1:334611-425204 GCA_013397895.1 Origma solitaria | reverse complement strand
CCGGCCGGGCCTCCCGTCCCGGTGGCCGCGGGCAGGAGAGTGTGGCGGGGCCCTCACGGCGGTAGGGGAGGGCCACGGGGGGCAGTCAGGGGCGGTGGGAGGGGAAGAGCCGTCTCCTCACCTCCCCTCGGCGGGGGTTGGACGGGCCTCGGGGCGAGGCCTCTCCCCGCCCAGTTCCCGGCGCGTTTCCCGCCCGAGTCGAGGGTCGGGGACACGTGGCCACTCTGCTGTGCATGTCCTCCTCCTCTTCCTCCTCCTCCTCCTCCTCCTCCTCCTGCTGCTGCTGCTGCTGCCGGGGCCTCCCGGGCGTTTCCACACGGGGAGAGCGTGGCCGTGATACGCTTCCCAAGCCACAGCTGGGTTCTCCTTGCATTGCCTTGAGCTGCCCAAGTTGACTCCGCTTTTCAGGAGCGGCATTGACTTGGAAATAAGCCTCGATACAGTTGAACCCATTCGTCTTTAATCTTGTAAAATTTGAAAGTTTGTGATCATGGCCAAACTCTAGCAAATTGTTGCTGATGTTAATAGATAGGAGTTAACAGCTGTTATTTGCCGACGAAATGTAATTCTGAAAGCTGGAGTTGTGCATTTAGGGAATAACCTCTTTCATGCACCTGTTTTTACTTAAGCTTGCGTGGAATGAACGAGTTCTGTAAGAACTTGGCTTGTACGTGCAGTACTGGAGTTTTCTTTGTGCCCTAGCCCTGTTAATATTGGCAAATCACAGTATTTTTTTCCCCTCAAAGTCTTTGTTTTTTGTTGGTTTGGGCTTTGGAGAAACAGACACACTTCAGTTGATACCGATATTTTAAAGAACCCTTTGGTAAGAGAGCAGCAGTTTTGTTGCCTCACTTTGTCAGATTATTCAAAAAATGCAAGAAAAGCTTCAGCCTGCCTCTGGTCTTCTGTTGAGTGAACAGACTGCATGGTGTATATGTATTATACACAAATTGGGTTTTGTAGTATAAATTGGGTTTTGCACTGTGGTCTTGGAACTTCTGTGAAGTTGTAAATTCATGTGAGCTGTTGTAGTCTGTGTTTTCCCATCTTGCAATTTGTGCTAGTGTAAATTTACCTAATACGGGCAAAATCTTAGACTGGATTGGGAATTTTACTGCTTGGTTTTTTCATTCTCTAGAGACAGTTTTTCATCACAGATTGGTTGAAATGTTGATTTCAGTTGCGTCTGTAGCATCTGGAAGTTGAGTGCCCAATCCACAGAATTAATTTCACTGTTGATACACTCGTTAGACTCTCTTTTAATGACTTTTTTGAGATACACTATAATTTGCTGTAGCCAATAAGTTGCTATTGCCATTGGAAACATGACTGTGGGGTTACAAGTCAGGTCTTTACCCTTGTGCCATATAGTACTTCTGTAGTCACACAGAGTCATTCATGGCCCAACTGAAGTAGGCTTTGTGTCTTCATTTCCACTTCATTTAATGCCATATGTTCTTTTTATGCGACTTAGGATTCTTTAATGCCCAAATATGAGTCGCATTTCTGAAGTAAATGTTTACAGTATTTTTTGGTTTCTTTTCATGGGAAGACTTCTGGTCTTTATTTGACCATGTTCCTGTTTTTCCTCTCCTTTCTGAGATACTATGATTGTAACCAAATGTGATACTCCATCTGCAAGAATGTTGTCAATACAACTGGAATGCTTCAGTAGCTTCTACTCTGTTCTCTGTAATTTATGAAATTTCTAAATAATTCTTTTTGTGGTCAGTGCTTGCTGTGGTCTGTAAGTCTTTAAAGACAATAAACAATACTTGTTACTTGTGAAACTGCCAAGTGCAGTAGTGTCTTCAATAATAGTTTGTTATTTTTCTTAATTTATTTCATTATTACTTAGTGAAAATTACACTTTTTAAAAAAAGATTGACATTACATTAGGATTAGTTTTTGGAGGGAAAGGTGCATAATTTACTCTTTATATTCTTGGTGCCTTTTTTCATGAGGAAAGTGTATTTTTGTCTTTAAATAACTATATAAGATACTTGCTTTTTGGCTGAAACAGTTTTGCATATTCAAAGGGAATGGTCAGTTGTGTTTTTTGCTTTGTTGAATTTCATTTGAAAGGTGGATGGTTGTGAGGATAAAACAGAGAAGAAAGGTGAGAAGCGCATAGGAATGGAGTAGAAATGCTGATCTTAAGTTGTTGGAGTAAAAATTGTAATTGAACTGTCTGTCTGGAGTTAAGACTGAGATGTCAAGCAAAAATATCAAGAGAAGTGCCATGGGTAAAGATTTGTGGAAATGTAGAAAGTTGGATTTGGTCTGTGAGGGCCAAGGAGATGCTGAAGGAGGAGGTGTGAAATATGGTAGCTCTTGAAAATTTTCAGCCTCATGAATAGAGTGTTAAATGTTAAATTATATTACTGTAATAAAATTCTACTATTGTAACTTAGAAGGTTACTTCTTACCTAGGCAAATTAACAGAACTTAACTGCACTTCTGAAATACAGGAAATGCATAAATTCATAAAACCTTGTGCAAAACCTATGCTTTGAATTGTAATATTATTTAGAAATTGTGCAGATTAATCTTGCTGTTTTTGCTTCATAGACTTTGAAGATGATGATGTGTATGGCCAATCCGTAGAAGATGATTATTGCATTTCTCCTTCAACAGGTTAGTTCAAGTAATTTGGATTCAAGTATTGTTCATTGATACCTGCTCCAATATTTATTTTGAAATGAAAACAATATTTAACAGCTAGCAACACTTCTGAAAAGTGCATAGTGGCCATAATCCTGTCAGAGTCAGTTATGTAGTGTTAGGCATTGTACTTTTGGTAGTCCCATTAGACAAACAGCCACATCTTGAGTCCTACATGTATATTATCTTAGGTATTTGGGATGTACTTGGTAATGTAAAAATCTGGTCTGTGGGCATGTGTTGATAATCCTGAAACATTTAGTATCTTTTCATATGGTTAGTAGGGTCTACCTGGGCTTAACAGTTGTTACTCTGCACCTGGTAGTTGATGTCTTTTACACAACTTCGAGTAAATATGGGGCAGTGAGTTGTAGAGCTGGTCTTCTCATGCAAGATCACCTGGAGCTAATCAGCCTTCCAGCATTTGTAGTGTTGCAAAGTAGGTTTAAAAATAGTGATGGCTGTGTGCTCAGGTAAAGCGTAATTGGAGTGGTTCAGCCCAGCTAAATTCAACCTGGCTGTAGAACCATTAGTTTGTGTTCTCCAGTCAAGTCTCTGGCAAGACTATCTGTTTAGGGTTTCCCCAGATTTGGTGGCAGTGTTTCTAGAGCTGAATAGGCCCTGGAAATAGTACAGCTAGTGTTGACATGAAGCTGTGCTACTGCAGGTAACTAGTCTGGATCTAATCCACTGTGACTGTGATGTAGTGTGTGACCTCTGGCCACAGGAACTTGAGTTAATTAGGTCTTTAAAACTATTCCTCATATATGCTGTGGATTTTAGTGATGAAAATGTGCAATGAGCAAATACTTGAGCAAATACTTTTTGCACAAGTATAGACTGATAAATGGCAGAAGTAGTTCCTGCCTGTGCACAGTAATTTTCCTAAGAACTCTGTTTGTGTAAGCTTCAATTATAAAATAATCTGATCTACATTGTATAACAATCTTAATAGTTGTGTCAGTTATGGTGATTGAATATGAAATGGTGTGTATGCATTTGGGAAACAGTTGCTGAGGCTGTACTCCTTCTGGATATACACCTGCTTTCAGTATGGATTTCAGAGCTGGGGAGAATATCACATAGTATAAGGCAATTTGTTTACATTATGCTTTGCACATTTCTGGGAGTGTATAATGACTGGGCTCTTGTTGTGGACAGAGTTTTATCTGTATATGTCTTAATGTGTTGCTAAATCAGAATGAAACCATGCACTTGTTTAAAGTTTTGTGTGAATATGCATTTTTACTTGTGGGCTGTATTTCTAACGAAATTCCAAGAAAGAAAGGATGTTCAACTCCATTAAATTCTTATCAGTAATTTGACAGTGACATACTGCAAAAGCAATGTTAATTTCATGCTAGCTTTTTAAAATTAAAACTGAGGTGAAAATGGTTGAGTAAGGTTCTGAAGACATTAGGCCATAGATTTATGTAGAAAATACTGTTTTTCAGACCTCGAGTATAATCTTTTTTCTAATGCTGAATTTTGCAGAATTTTTGCATCCATGGATGCAAAGGTATTGCCCAGCCTCTAGTTTCACTGTGATGGCAACTTATTTATATTCTAGCATGAGCTGTTTTATGCTCTGTGCAGTCTCAGGTAGTAGTTGTTAAACAGTAATGTCTCCCCACCCCCTTGAAACCACTGCAACAGTTCAGCGTCCTAACTTACCTACCTTTAGTTATGTTTTGCTTTTAAACATTTGACTGTTTTTTTAATACTTTGTTTTTTACCTAATGCAGCAGCTCAATTTATTTACTCCAGACGAGACAAACCAGCCACATTTGCTGAGCCATTAGAAGAAGAATATGGCTGTGAAGGTACTGATGCTGCTGCTGATTGTTTTACATCCACTCATCAGTTGACTGAAGTTGATAGAGGTAATAACAGAAACCAAATAACTGTCAGAGTAATCTCTTATATGAATTAAGGATTTACGAGAATGGCCTTAAATTAATGTTTCTTACTTGACTGACACTGCTCACAATTCTGGAATCTTGTTATAAAATGATACCCTTCAGGAGCCTACCTTCAGAGGTCATTCTTCAAGTTTGTTACTACCTTTTGTATACTACTTGAAACTTGGTTGCATATGTTGAAATGTGTTCATAGTTTCTTACTAGAAATAATGACATTTCATGTGATGTGGAGACGAAGCTGTAGAACAGCTATACCAACAGCTCAGTCTTGACTCTTGAATATTATAAACTGAGTATTTTTAGAATGATGTTTTCTTGTTTTATGTTCCAAATTATGGTAATTAGCAGTATTTGAGAGGTTTTCAAAGTCTCGCATTTCCTTGAAAGAATAGCCAATATTCTGTACAATCTTATCTTACCCTGTTTTGAGTTCATAAGACTTTTGTTTCCATTCAGTCTTGCAGCCATAAATTCCACGTTACAAGCTGAGTTCTGAGCTGAGTGGTTGGAGAAGAATACTTGCTTTTGTTTTCTGAACTTGCTGCCTGATGGCTTTTGAAAAAGATTCACAAGTCTCTTTCCTAAGTATTAATAGTTAATATAGTTTTTAATGTTTTGGAAATAATCAGGGTTGATATGTTGAAAGTGTGTTGAAATTTGATATTTCAAAAAAGTTGCAGAAAATTCAGGACAGTAAATTAGAAAGAATTTTGATTCTGTGTCAGGTAAATTGGTGGAAGTTAAACTAATGCTTAGAGATATGGTTAAATATGATACGTTTGGGAATAATATACGGGTTTTTACAGCAGAAAATAACACTGTAGGAGGCAATTGGAAGGTAGGAGGGCTCTGCAGAGAGACCTGGAACGGTTGGATGGATGGGCAGAGTCCAATAAGTTGAAGTTCAACAAGTCCAAGTGCCGAGTCCTGCATTTTGGCCACAATAACCCTCTGCAACACTATAGGCTGGGGACAGAGTGGCTGGACAGTGCCCAGGCAGAAAGGGACCTGGGAGTGCTGGTCGACAGCCGACTCAACATGAGCCAGCAGTGTGCCCAGGTGGCCAAAAAGGCCAATGGCATCCTGGCCTGTATCAGAAATAGTGTGGCCAGCAGGTCCAGGGAAGTCATTCTTCCCCTATACTTGGCACTGGTGAGGCCGCACATTGAGTACTGTGTCCAGTTCTGGGCCCCTCAGTTTAGGAAGGATGTGGAGACACTTGAACGTGTCCAAAGGAGGGCAACAAGGCTGGTGAGGGGCTTGGAACATAAGCCCTATGAGGAACGTCTGAGGGAACTGGGGTTGTTTAGCCTGGAGAAAAGGAGACTCAGAGGCAACCTTATCACTCTCTACAACTTCTTGAAAGGTGGTTGTAGTGAGGTGGGGGTTGGTCTCTTTATCCAGGCAACAACTGACAGAACAAGAGGACACAGTCTTAAGTTGCGCCAAGGAAAATATAAGTTGGATATTAGAAAAAAGTTTTTTACAGGAAGAGTGATAAAATATTGGAATGGTCTACCCGGGGAGGTGGTGGAATCACCATCCCTGGACGTGTTTAAAAGGAGATTGGATGTGGCACTCGGTGCCATGGTTTAGTCTAGTTGAGGGTTGGGACATGGGTTGGACTCGATGATCTTGAAGGTCTCTTCCAACCTGGTTATTCTGTGGTTCTGTGAATTTGAAAGAATGAGCCAGTATAATGGTACAGATGATCTAGACAATACAGTCCTCTGGCTTTGCAGAACGCTTTTGACAGACTTAATCAGTTAAGGGCTGGTATTGGAGCAAGAAGGAAAGTAACATTTTGGACTTAAAAAAAAGAGGGAAAAGAAAACTCAAAATAATCCATTTCTACTGTGAAAACAGCAGTGGTCTCACAACACCTATTATGTGTGATACAGTATGTAGTGTTGGCCATGAATACAAAATTATTGATGTGGCCAGTGTGGCTGCAAAGAGTTTCACAAGGCTGTTCTTGTTGAGTGTTAGATAGTAAAATGGCAACCAGCATATTGTACAGGGCTCTGCCCATACCTGTTTTGCAGGGCAAGTGTCTGGGGAAGATTCACTTGCTACTTGAATTACAGGTAGAGGGTGCTAATATAAGTAAGCTTATTGAGGTTGGAATTCAGTGGTGTTTAATTCCCTTAAGCAAACTTCTTCAAACATCTTCCAGGAAAGTGTTCAAATAAAAATATGTAGTTGTCTTCCTGTTGTTCTGTTCCTGTTTTCTAAAATCTGAACTGGCAGAAACTGGGATATTCGGGAAGATTTTCTTCTGCCCTTTAATGTGTGTATATCTTCCAGTGAGTGGAAGCCTGGTGAATTTTCAGTCTTTTGTTGTGCAGCAAGTTAAGACTTTAGTCCTGTAGTGGCTGCAGAAATATGCTCCAAATAAAATTGATTATTTTCAGCCAAAAATATATTACAGTTTTGGAAAAGGTAAAGATTACAGGTAGTTTGAAACTTGGTATGCTGATCCAGTTGCTAAGGTCTGAGGACCCTGAAAATGCTATTTTACTTTGGGTGTTCATTGTAGCATCTGTAAACACTTTTGTAGCATCTGTGCTGTTCAGTGGGATTCTACGTTGACTTACTAAATTACTGTGAATAATTTTAAGGTGATTATTTGTATTTCTTTTCTTCAGTGAAGATAGTTATTTTACAACATCAAAATATTCCAGTAGTTTCTAGATTAATAAATAGTAGTCAGTAATATGTTCCTTATTAGAATATCTGAAACAGGTAAACTATTTTGGAGGGTGTGGGAACAAAGTCTGTCAGGGCACTAAGTGAGATTGAAATTAATTTCTATAGATTTTAACTCTTACAGTAATATTTTTCCCTTCTGTTCACTAATCAGAGGTGTGGTGCTAGTGGTTAGGTCACTGAAGACATATTTTGGGGCAGCTTATAAGAGTAATATGTTTCTTTCAGCCCGTCTTAATTCATGCCTTGATCAAATGAGAGAAGTTTTGGCAGAGTCCATACCAGAACAAGCAATGGTGCAAGCAGTACTGGATACTAAATTTGATGTACAAAAGGCTTTGGATCTTGTGCTTTCACAAGGCAGTAAGCAAAATGTGAAGACCAAGAATAAGGATGCTGTGATTTTAGCAAAGACTACAAAAGGTATACTTACATTTAATTGTTTCATTCAAGGTGATTAATTTCTGTCTATGGTTTAATTTTGGCTTTACAAACTGTGAAGACACTTATTATTGCAATAGTAATTTCTTGGAAAATGAAAGAAGACTGACTTACTGTATGTGTGTTCTAAAACATTTAAAGGAAACAGCTTTTCTTGAGCTAAAAGTGAAAATAACACCTTAGTGTCAGTTTAAATCCAAGCTGCAACCATCTGCAGTTCATGATAGATTTCTGATTTGTATGACTTAACTGAATTAATGCATGCCCTTAAATTTGGAAAGCATCTTTAAATTTTTAGCGCTTGTATTATTTGTTTGGTGAACTGACATCTCCCATCCCTAATACCTCCCTTTTTAGGTAGTGTCTATACAGTAACTTTCTTATTTTGATTTGTTCTTAAATATTTGTAGTATTTATTCTGGCATTCCCTCCTGATTCTTAAAGGTTTTTATGTATTTCAGTAGATACCTGTAATTTAATTGTAGAACATTCCTTACTTTTGAATAACACTTAGTAATTAAATGCCTTTTCATGTTTCTTGCTTTTTTTTTTGGTTGCTGCTGTCAACTTTTAAAAAATGGGATATTTTGCTGTGCCTGGACTTCCATCTGAAAATTATTGGCTATCGTAAGGTAAGGAGACTTACATTGTTGTCCAGAAACATGTATTGATACAGATAGTTTCTCTTGTGCAGTTGACAGTTTTGCTGACAACACCAACAAATCTGGGTTTGGAAACTTGACAGCTCTTTATTCTTTAACTACAAATTCTGAAAAATCAAATATACCTTCAGGTCAAAGGAAAGGATTGAAATCCTCTTCATTTGTTCTGTCACCTGCGTTCAGTGATAATTTGCATAAAGGATCATTTTGTGAACCTGTGAATAAACAGGTAGAGAAACAACTACCAGAAAGTGCTAATGCAGTAAGTTTGGTTCCTGACAGTGAAGATGTTTACTTTAGCATAGGAAGCAACCCACTGAAATTCAAGGAAGCACAGGACTTGAAATCCTTGATGCAGAATGTGGTTTGTGATTCTCTGAGTCCTGAACAGATCATTCCTCTTGTTGCCTCAAATACTTCTGATTGTCATAGTAATCCTCCATGTTTAACAAGTGCTTTAGGAAACTTGGCTCTTGATAATGAAGTCAGTGATACTGTAAATAAAAAGAATAAACTTCTTGAAAATTTTTCTTCACTTGCGCAAAGTAGAAAACAAGAAAGCCCCTCTTCTGACATGGCTGCTTTGCCAGTGTTAAGATCTGGAAGTACATCATTGGCTGACTTGCTTCAGGAGCACCAGGAAAGCAGTGCTAGCCACTGTTACTCTTTGGCTGATCTTTACACCCAGTCAACCGCAAGTCTCACTGATAGGAAATTGGGAACGTCTTCGTTATCACAACTAGTAAGTCAACCCCAAACTTCAGGTGGGATGCCAGAACTAACAGGATCTTTGTCTTCTCTAACCCTTTCTAAAGTTTCTCCAGTAAAGGAGGTTGAGAATTTATCACTCTCTGATTTAATAGCAGAGACCATTGAAATAGATAAAAGTCAGCAAAGGACGGACTTGCCCATGTGCAATGTAATTGAATTGAGGCCCTCCCAAAGAACCAACATTGATTTAAGTGTCCTTGTAAAAAATTCAGATGTATCTACAGAGAAAAGTGTGGTAGAACAGTCAAATATCTTAAGTCCTGAAACTAAACTTGTAAAAGAAAAACAAGGAAAAAGTTCTGGTTTTGCCAAAACAAAGAGAAAACCCAAAAAAGGACATGTTCTTAAGAGGCAGGACTTGTCCCTTTCATGGATAAAGGCACTGCGTGCAAGACCTTCAGCTTTTGCTTTAACCTTGTGCCTCCGTTATCCTCCAAAAGGATATAAGCGGCGCACAGTTGGGATACATAAAACTTTCCTGTACAGTAGACAAGTACAAGATGTAAAACCCAAGGAAACTGGTCCTACAATAGCCATAACACCATTTGACTTCAAATCAGCGTCTCCTGATGATATTGTGAAAGCTCACCAAAGAAAAGCTTTTACAAGACAATAATGAGAGAAAAAAAAAGGATCAGTGTTGATACTGCATTATATTAAAAAAATTATATAGGAACTATTTATGATCAGAATTGATTTTTTAAAAAAAAATTTTAAGTTGACGTATTACAGTTCTTGCTGATAGGCAGAAATTTGTATATGAACTTTTAAAATGTTGCACTGAATATCTTAATTTTTGGATAATTTTCACTGACAGTTTAACATTTTTAACTTTTGGAAAGTCTTGAACTTTACTGTATAGATAGTGCATGTATAAAATTATGTAAACACCATTAGACTTCTTGAAATATCAATCTAGATGTTCAAGATATACTTCATTGGGAAGAATAGTGAATTATTACTTTGTAAAGTAACTTACTTTTGCTATATGGTGTATAGTTTGGGGAGCAGGAAGCTCAGTTTATATTACAACTGTTTTATGAAATGTTCTTAAGGTTAGATTTTCTGATAAAGGTATGTTATTAAATTGCCAGTCTTGTAATTGATGTTTCCAGTCAATGTCATTATTCTGTTTCTATCTTTATAGTGATCACACTACTACAACAGAAATGCCTTTAGTTTTTATAAGCCTCAAGGACCTCAGGTTTTGATAGTTCTGGTTGTGGTAGTATATGTGTAGTTTTTGATAGGACCAAATTTGTAGGGGAGCAGGCAGTTAAATTGTTGTTGTGCCCCCTGACTCCAATTAACTATCAAAATGTGATATCCAGCATTTTAAATCAGCAATTTTATAGGTATGTACATGCTGCATGTTTTTAATAAGAAGTTTCCTTAGGATTCTATTGTTTATTCTCAAGTCTTTCAGAGTACTGAAGTATTGGTTCTTTCAACTGCAGCGTGAAAGTCTTTGCTCAATGGAAAACATTCAGGCAAAGCCTAAGTGCTGTCTGTGTCTGCCTCTTGTTTTTTGGGTTTTTTTTGAAGAAAAGTTCCTTTGGAAATGGATGCGCATTCTCTTCTACTGTTTGCCACATTGATGTTACTTTGAATCTTTAGATGAAAGATCCAAATCAGAACATTCTGGGCTTATAATGGTGCCCTGTTACTCAAATTAGTATCAGCACGTATGGTTTAACTTTCCTTTTAGTACACACTTGTAAGATATTTCCAGTGTTATTGTCAGTATTTTAGATGCGGAACAGCAATAAATTCAATAGAGATACTGCTGCAACTAGAAAAATGTTTGTTCATACACTTATTTATGCTGAACTTGGCAGCTGAAATGAAGTAGTATATATGACTTTCATCTAGCTTTAATCTAATTTTTGTTGAGCATGTTACATCAAAAAGAAGACAAAAACTTTAGGTTTATTCTTTACTTCAGGTTGCACTACAATTTTGTTTCTAAATAAAATGAAATAAAACATGTTCCAGTTCTCTCAGGTCTGTATATTTTGCTTGTTTGTCTAGTTGATGCAATTGTCATTTAGGACTAAGAGCAGTATGATCGTTTACCTTGTGAATGAAATTAATGTTTCTTAACCATAATTAATAAAAGTTTTATATAATGATGGTGCTGCAGTGTTTATGTTGTAGTTGACTTATTAATCTAGCCATGTGTATACAAACCTATTTGGAATTCCTTAAAGAATTAAATAATACATTCCAGTGTACATACTATGATCTGTTAAGTTCATTAGCAGGAGCATAATTGATTTCCTGAGAAGACTTTCTGTAGAAGTCCGGATGATTGTAATACTGGTTGTTCTATTAATTAATAATGTCCTAATAGCAAATTCTGCTCAGTCAAGAGTATGAAATACTTTTCAATGATCTGTTTATCTGCAGTTAGTCCAAACATTTACTTTCCCCTGCTTAAAAATCCATGTCTCTTTTTCCTACTGACCAAAGGGTCCTACTAGCAGAGTTTGTAATTAAAGCTCACTTTTTCCAAAATTTGTGTGTATTTTTCTAGGAGAGAAATTCTAATTTTTAAACATAAAACAGGAGTGGAAAGTTTGGCATTGTCATGCCTGTTGTGTTTGTAGCTGGTTTTGCTTTCCTGTGTTTCAGGTACTCCAGAGGACTTAATTAAAGTCAGTAGAGATTTCTAATACATGTGGGTCTTTTAAAATTGAGTATCTTTGCTTTCCCATCTAAATCTTATTTCTGGTTTAGCTTCTCTTTCGTTTTGGTCCGGTTTCTCATTCCCCTGGCTGCTCTTTTTTGCATAGAACTTCTTAGCATTTGTAATAATTTTAGAGCATGAACTGGACATAAAACTAAATATATGTCCTGTGGATACCATTGGAACATGTAGTAGGGGGCAATGTGTAGTACTGTACTTGGAGGTCAGTTTTGGCATATTTTTCATTCAGATTAAAGTTTGAAAAAGAGACTGAAGCCAAAGGGCATCAGCATTGTATGTTTATCACAGATCTTACTATGGGATTGTTACCTTAGTAAACAACTTTGGATCTTGTTAGGTAGCTAGTTTTTCATATATAATTACTTTTTCATTGGCATTTGACTGTGGTGTTAGTGGTCATGAAGGAGCAATGCATGCTGTTCAGTGTATAAGCAGTAGGAAAGGGATTTGTCTTCAGTTTGCAGTCTTGAATCCTGAAGCGAGCCTTGAATTAATATAGACCTGCAGGCTGAACATTGCAGAAGGTGCCTAAGTGGTGGATAAACCTGAATTCCAATTATTTTTCGGCAGAGATTTTTTTTCATGCCTGGACAATTTTACATTTTGCTTTTCTAAACAAAAGGTATTATGTCACTGTATTTGCTTTTTAAATTAGACAGTTTTACTATGAGATTCCTTAATTTAGTAATTTCCTTAATTATTCCTTTAATTCTTTACTGAGAATGAGGTTTATGGTATCAGGGACAGGTTTAATTGTGTTAGAATACTGCATGATATGGTATGTGGCATTTTTGTATAACAAGACTGTGTTTGGCCTTTGCACTGAAGGATTTGTGCCTAATGAATGTTAGAATTCTTGTAAACTAAATCTGCCTGTTTTTGTGCTTGACAGAGTGAGCTTATTTTCTTAATATATGTATGTTATTCCCCCCCCCATATTGCAGCTACTGTGTATCTTTGTCTAATATGGGTTAATTGTTCTTTTGGAATTCACATGTTAACATTGCAAAATACTTGTCTGTCTTTGCATAGGAACAGAAAAAGATGATATTAAACTGCATAGACATACTACTGCTGTATACCCCTAAGGCATTTAGTGCATCAGATTTATTTTGTGCATAATTTTTAAGTGGCTGCTGACTATTTTTAATACAAAATTGACTTCTGGACATTGCTTTATGTATGTAAATAAAACATGTATTATTAAAGGACTGACTTAATTACAATTTCTTGTTAACTTACCTGATAGAAATAGAGTTGAATGTTCTGTAATGTTTGTATCTGTTGTGTAAACAGACTCCAGTTCTTGTCTAGGTTTGCCTGGGCATTCTTGGCACAGAAGATTCCTTTGGAGAAAGTAAAGGCAAAATCTCTTTGGACAATTCTCAGGATCTTAAGTTTCCCATGCAGCAAGCTGCTTGAATTTCTGGAACTGTTACACAATAATATTTTACAATCTTATTTCTGAGACACTAATTGGTGCAGGTGTAGTCTTTGCAGTCTTGTGTTTTGCCCTATTTCCTCTTACTGTGTCATTCAAAAACATTTTTATTAAATCAACAATCTCTGAAAATCTGCTCTTATGCAGAAGTTTAAACAGCAACTACTACTCCTGCTAAAATGAATATCTGGACAAAAGATTTGTATGAAGATAGGATATGGCTTGTCTTTCTATGAAGTGTATATAGTTTATTACAGTGCCGTTATACAGTTTTCCTTGATACAAGGGCTGTAGGTTAGAGTTAGACAAACAATCATTCACATCTTTTTCAAATCTAAAGTACTCAATTACTCAAATTTTTAAAACGTTTTGTATTATTTTTTATTGATTATGAATCAATATTTCAGCAAACATTCCATCACATTTTAATTCATGTAGTAAACTTCCTAAAGTGCTGACAGAGGGGGTGCTTCTCTATTTTTTGGGTTGTTGGTTTTTTAGGTGGTGGTTTGGTTTTTTTGTTTGGTTTTTTTTTTGTTTTTTGGGGGGTTTTTTGTTTTTGGTTTTTTTTGGATTTTTTTAGTTTTTTTTTTTTTGCAGGGGGGACATGTTTTGTGTTTTGGTTTGGTTTTTTGTTTGTTAGAATTTTTTTGGGGGGTTTTTTAGGGATTTTTTTTGTTTGTTTTTTTTAATGGAGTTGAATTTTTATGGATATCTTACATGGGATTTTTTTTGGGTTTCTCTGAAATGTAGACAGCTGATTAGCTTAGATTTTGTGTTCAATTTACTGTGTCCAGACTCCTAATTAGTTGATAAGGAAATGTCATTAGTCTAAGTTATCTATCTGCTCTAGAGAACAATGTGATGAAACAAAAATCAAAGCCAATGGTGATTTATTTATTTATTTATCTATCTATCTAATTATTAAAGCACGCTTTTGCCTTCCCAAATTGCTCTTAGTGCAGTTCTATGGGAGTGAGTCTCTGCTTTAGTATTGCTGTATTATGCAGCCAGTTGCTCCTTTGTGTAGACTATTCAAGTATACAGTTTTACCAAAAAGTAAAAGCTAATTGTAGTTTGTGATTTTAGGTGGTTCTTGAGATGAGCAATCCATATAAAACTGCTCATGAGCTTCTAGTGTCATCTTGGAAGTGTTCTTTATCTTCATTACATTGCATGCTTAAAAATGGCCCATTAGAAACAATTTTCAGTGACTTCTGAGGGGTGTCAGTAGTTTGTTGGTGAAATGATTGATCTGTATGCTTAGTGTTGGTAGGATGCCTTTAGAAAATAACCCATTGCCATGTAAATCTCTAATAATAAGACCAGAAGATGACTAGAACCTGTTAAATGGTTGTAGTCTGTAGAGATTAAAGTGATACGTTTTGAAAGAGAATCCTTGAACAATTTCTTAAAAATTAGACTTACAAAAATGTAGTGAAAATTATTTTATTCTTTTTATAATAAGAGTATGGACATTTTAGAGAAAAGTTGCTTGTGAAGTATTTACTTATTGAGAGGTCCTAGCTGACTGGAAGCTGGCAAAACATTGTCCTGATTTTCAAGATAGGCAGTAAGGAGGTCCCCGGATACTACAGGCCTATCAGTCTCATTTCAGTGCCTGATAAAGTTACGGACCAGGTTATTCTGGGAGGTATTGAAAAATGTCTGAAAGACAGCATAGTAATCTGTCACAGCCAGTATGGCTTCATGAGAGGAGAGTCCTGTCTAATTTATGACAAGGTAACCTGCCTAGTTGACCAAGGGAATCCAGTTGATGTAAACTTCTTGGATTTCAGTAAAGTTTTTGATACTGTCTCACAGGATCCTTCTGGACAAAATGTCCAGCACACATCATGAGATGGGTGAGCAACTGGCTGACAGGATGGGCACACAGGGTTATAGTGAGTCGGGTGACGTCAGACATTATTAGTGGGGTTTCACAGGGCTCCGTCCTCAGCCCTGTGCATTCCATCAGCTTCATAAATGATTTGGACGTGGGACTGGAAGGGATACTGAGCAAGTTCACAGATGATAAAAATGTACAAGGAGCTACTGACTCCCTTGAGGGCAGAGAGGCCCCACAGAAAGACCTCAGTAAATTAGAGGGCTGGGCAATTACCAAACATGTGAAAGTCAAAAAGGGAAAGTGTCAGATTCTTCACCTGGGATGGGGCAACCCTGGCTGGGTTGCCAGACTGGGGAGTGAGAGGCTGAAGAGCAGTGCCATGGAAGGGGATGTCAGGGTCCTGGTGGATGGCGAGTTGAACATGAGCCAGCAGTGCCCTGGAGCCAGGAGGGACATCCCTGTCCTGGGGACATCAGGCACAGCATCGCCAGCCGGGCAAGGGAGGGGATTGTCCCACTCTGCTCTGATCTGGGGCAGCCTCACCTCGAGTGCTGGGGGCAGCTTTGGGTGCCACAATGTCAGAAAGACATTAAGCTCTTAAGCATCCAAACGATGGTGAAGGGCCTTGAGGAGAAGCTCTGTCAGGAACAGCTGTGTCACTTGGTCTGTTCAGCTTGGAGAAGAGAAGACGGGAACCTCACTGCGGTTACAACCTCCATATGAGAGGAAGAGGAGAGGCAGGCACTGATCTCTGTGGTGCCCAGTGACAGGACCTGAGGGAATGAATGGCCTGAAGTTGTGCTGGGGGAGGTTTAGGTTGGGTATTAGAAAAAGGTTCTGCACCCAGAGAGTGGTTGGGCACTGAACAGGCTCCCCAGGGAAGTGGTCACAGCAGCAAGCGTGAAAGAGTTCAGGAAGTTTTAGGACAATGCTCTTGGGTACATGGGTGTGACTCTTGGGGATGGTTCTGTGCAGGACCAGGGGCTGAACTTGATTTTTGTGGGTCCCTTCCAACTCAGCATATTCTGTGATTTTGTGATCTTGTCAATGTTTGGAGGTAATAGCTGATTAAGGTGGACATAATTTTAATATTTTCACTGGGTATTTTGAATCTTTTTATCCATAGCATGAAAGAATAAAACCTTAATATAGATTTCTCATTTTTGACTAGTGACATATCTTCTTGATGTGTGTAGCATTTCTCAGGTGTTCTTTGCTTTGGTATTAGTGATATTCAGAGACTACAATTTGAAACACACTCTTGTAGTAAGTTTGCTGTCACTATAGTAAAGATAAGCAAATATTTTTATTTCAGGAAATGTAGCTGGTATTTATGTGTTCTCTGAGAAGTCTTTCTTAAAATACAAATTTCTAAAAAGTGTTTATGTGAAAATGGTACCCTCAGTCAAGAGGAACTGCATTTACTCCATTGTTGTTTCATTTCTGCGTGTTTTTATTCTGGCTAAACTCCCTTTCTTTTTGCCTGTGTTAGTGTTACAGAACAAACAGATACTGGTGAGTGAGCAAGGTTCTATTCCATTTCAGGCACCATTAACAGAATTGTTAACCACTTTATGACATTAAGATTTTTGATTTTAGTGATGCTTGAACAAGAAGGAGGTCAGATGTCTGTAAATGTGCAGTCCTTGCAGGAAACAAAAGCTGCTACGAACAGAGCATGTTTGGTTTGATTGTTGTTGGGGCAGCAAGGAATCTAGAGTTGAGCTGTCTTTGAGGTGGCACTGGCTATTTTGTTTTATGGTAATTTCTCAAGAATAGCACCAAGAACAGGTCTATTTTTGTAAATATTTAATAAGAAACAAGCTTCACAGTAAAGAGTCAAAGCTGAAAATAAGGCACAGGAAACTGAAAAGCCTTACTCATGACATGCTAAATAATCTAGGAATAGAGCACAGGTCTCACATTTAAATCTAGTTTTGTAGATATTGGGCTTTACTACTTTCTTAATAGAGAAGCGGCCAATACATGTTAATAGAGAAACAGGTGTTTCTTCACTGGCATGTATTTTTCATTTGTTCAGGTTTCTGACGTAACTGTTAATACAGTGTGGGCAATTTCAAGAAAAAAACCACACAAATAAAATTGGTAGGTGCTTACCTTGCATTTTGTTGATGTTTCTTTTCATTTTTTGATTTTATTTTTTTTTTACCCCTCCTGTATAAGTATCTTCCTTCATTTTTGTTTTATGCTGGTAGCAGTTAAACACCAAGAAATCATACAAACATCACCACAATGTGACTTGATGTAATTAGCTTTTTCTTTTCACTCAGTTGAATGTGGCAAGATTTGATTTTGGTTTAGAATGATGGGTGTTTCTCTTTCCATAGACAAATACTTATTTGTCTTCTGTCTTTTTATGTTGCAGATGGACATTGTGATAGCAATTACTTCCTAGTGCAGAGTGTCAGAATGCAGATTATTGTTCCTTAACAGATAATTTTTATCACTTTGTGATTAATGGACAAATGAAGTTGGGTGCCTCAATGAAAAAAGAAACCAAAAACAGCCAAACAAAGTGGCACCTTTGGATTTTATTTATAGGGGGAATTCCAAGGAGGAGCAAACATTCTGAAGTTTAATGGTGATGTACAATATATTTTCATTAGCTTTAGAGTTTCTCAGGTTTTACTGCCATTTATCATATCAGGCTCTGATGCTTTGATTTTGCTCATTTGAAAACCCATTATTTATATATGGGTGGCTCAGAAGAAAATTTTATTCCCAGCTTCAGTTGGCGGTGCTAACTTTTCTGTAACGTTGCAATTCTCAAATGCCTGCTATGGAATGAGGACTTGTACTTAATGATACTTAGATATGGCATGCATTCAGTCTGTGACAAAGAAAATATGTTCTTTTCTCAATGGAAATGTTTGAAATCTGACATGATGTATCTTAAATCATGGAAAGTAAATGAGAATTTAAGACTTCTGTGTTTTGGGTAAGAAAAATATATTCACAGACTTTGTGAAGTTACTGAATCTTGACACTGAGATACTGTGTGGGTTTTAGAAAGGAAGTGGCTTATTTCAGGGAAAAATGTGTCACCAGCAATGAAAAGCTTTTTAAATCCTTTGAAATACATCGTTGAGATTCTCCTCATACATACTGTACACCTACACTGGAAAAAGTGACACTCCAGGCTTTTTCTGAGTTTTCCTTTATGGTTCTCTAACACTTGTTTGCTTTACTTTTGTTAGGACAAAGTGTAAACCAATACAAAGTCATTTTTGTAATTGACTGTATCATGTATGAAAATGGGGTGTTTTGCTTGGAAGCTAAGAGAAGTCAGATGAAACTAAAAATGATTGTGTCCTTTTTAGAACTTTAGGATTCCAGAAGAACCAGAGATCCTGGGAAAACTGTAGCTCTTAAAGTGTCCTTCTCTTTCAGTCCATTCAGGTCACAGTAATGATCAACTATCAATTGATTTTCTCAGTTTCTTTAGAAGGTAAAGGGGAGAATTCGCTAAATTCTCAGGTGGGATTGCTGGAGTGTCAGGAAGGTATGATTGGAGTCAGATTTTTTAAAAATCTTGTCTTAAGGATGAATGAATCACTGCTGCTGTAGTGCTGTTGTGTGTCAATTTAAAGACTGGTGAATTCCTACCTGAAGTTTGCACTTGAGTACTCAAAGCAAGGCTGTTGGGAATGCTGACACAGCAGTATTTTGCAGTTGAAAACTAATGCATTTCAGCTCTAGAAACTAGTAAGACATCTAAACGTTAGAAGTACAGGCATATCCAATCCAAAATAGTGGGAGCAAAAGAAATAGTTTAAAATGCATTACTTACTGATGAAAAGGAGCATAAGTGGTAACAGGAAAACTAGGAAAATTCAGAAAATAAGTTAAAAAATAAAAACCAGGAAGGTGTAAAAATGCAAGCTTTAAACAAAAAATTACTGTGTCTGTTTTTGCTAGGTCTTTCACTACAAATACTGTTTCTTCCCTAGAAAACTTGTGTCATCAATGCAAACTTAATTTCTGTACTGTCTTCTGGACGTGTTTCTACAGTATTGTAGGTGATTCAAAGTTGTTATAGAGCATATTAGTTTCATAGTCTAGTGTATTATGGCACAAACATATCAGACATAACAGAAATGCCACCACTTGAGTGCCTCTTGTTACACTTGAACTGTTTTCTTCTTTGGTGACAAGATATTACCCATTTTTCATCATCTCAGCTTATGGGTTCTTTCACAGCCTTTTGGTCTTCAGCGTGGACAGTTACAAATATGTGAAGTACCAGGTTCCTCCCTTCTGTTGTACTTGTGATGATTTAAATGGCCATCTAAATGATTTTAAAATGATGACTTAAAATTAAAACTCATGAGTCTACTCTCTGAATCCCTGGGAGAAGGTAGACATTCACGCTTAAAATGCCAAAAGCTTGGAAAACTAGCTAACTTTATTGTGGAAAATACTCGTGTCTGCCGAAGTTGTAATGCCATATTGTTACAAATGTGGAAGAGCTTTGAGTGGTTGTTGCTTCAGTTCTTTTTCTATTTTTTTACTGCCTATAAAAGCTCACCCTAAGTGGAAATTTTGTATCTAATTAATTCCAAAATATGAGTTGAAGTTATTTTGGGTACTCCTTGTTCAAGACCCTGCTGCAACTTTTTGTGGTTTTAGAATCACATTTTCCTATTTTTAATGTTTTCCCTATTGCTGACCACATAAACAGGAAAATTACTAACTTTGCTTGTCCACTAGGCAAGATGGTATAACTGTATATACTGCAAGTGCTATGCTGAAGTTGAAAAAAGGAAAAAAAAGTGGTACCTAAAATTTTAAATAAACATTTTTCAAGGAAACAATATGCCTTAAATTTGATCTTTTTTATGCTATTTTTATGATAACATGTATGCAAACAAACTATTACAAGATTGTAGATGCTATCTGTGTGCTTAGAGGTGCTACTGTAAATGTGAAGTGTAGAGAAAAACATTAAGCAATGAACTTGAGTCCATGCAATTCCCTTCCAAAGTCATGATAGAGTGAAATACACTGCTTCAGGCTGGCAAATGAAATTTTTCTGGCATTGATCCACATCTGATAAATTTTCCAAAGCTTATCTAAAACTCTAGACTGTACTTTACTATGTTCAATTTTGCTTCTGAACTCAGATATGCAGCTTTTTATGAATCAGTTTGTGTCTCTGAACTATTTTGGCAATGAAGAATAGAGCCTCCAGTGTTATGTTTCGCATCCTATCCATATATAGGTTGTTACTTTCTAAATTCTGGTCTCTCTTTTTCAGATTGTGATAGTATTAGGTGTCCATTTATTCTAGTTGTAATTAAACAAGTTCATCTTCGATAATGTTGGAATTCAGATAAGTTTGGCTGATGCCAGATGAGTTCATAGGAAAATGTGGAATAAATAAATTCTCAGACTAATAATATATATAAGTATTGCAAGTGTAGGTAAGTAATGCAGATAATGTAAAACATGCTGCATTTAATAAGAGAAAACATTTCTTATGCTGAAGTGTGGTGCAATTTTTATAAACTTTTCCTAAATTTTAATGCAGAACAGATAGGTTTTTAAAATGTATTTTGTGCTTCTCAAATGTGGGCTGCTGTGTATGTCAAGTAGCTTTTCTGTACTTTGATTACTTCAGTGTGGCCAGTATCTGCACTCTTCCTTGCAGTGGTTTCCCTGATAAATACAGTTAGACCTTAATTCTAGGATTTTATAGCAGTTAGCCACTCAAAGCCCTAATACCAACATAATCATCAAATTAATTGTAGATTCCCAAAATCTGTAGTAGTGTCCATTGTTGCTGGTAGCATCCATAACGTATTTCTTAGGGAATTATGTCTTTCTGGTGTATAATATGTTTTAAGTAGGTGTTTGTACAAACAGCATGGCGCACAGCAGTGGTCCAGGAAAACTTTGTGGCTTTTCAGATAACTTGAGATTAGTCTCTAAATTTGTAGTAACAGTTGTGTGAACTTTTTTCAGTTATATTTTTTTTTTCTGCTAATATGTTGGTTTTGATACTGTGGATAAGTTCTGGACTGTAGATAAATTAAGTGCCTTTGATCAGCCTGCTGCATTGATGCAGCTTAAGTTTGTTTTGCAAGTTAGATTCGGAGATCTTCAGCAGTTTCACACCTGGCATTCAAATATTCATTGTATTGCTAGTAAGATATTTAAATAAGAAAGAATGCTAAAGCTTTTTTTTTATTTTTTTTTTTTAATTTTTAGTAGCCATTACTTGCTCTTCATTTCTGCCCTTCCTTAAATGTACTGTATGAACAGGACAAGATGACAGCGTGGCAAACTAATTCTGTTCATTTAGGAAATGAGTAGGGTGTCTTCCATTAGAATTATAGGAAGCAGCAAAAATAGATGTTGAATGAAGGCTGTTGATATTACAGTGAAGACAAACAGAAAATTTCACAAAAATGAAAAAAATTTGTGACAGTAAAGTATGCCTTAGTAATATCAAAATTCTTTATCTAAGTTTCCATCTGAAGCTTTGAGAGTATGGTTATCCTCTCCTGTAGATGTATTTAGTTATTGGTTGTCTTTTGTTAAAGATAGCTGCTGTTGAGTAGGTTTGTGTGTGTGATAATTGAACTTTCATCCCTGTAACACTTAACTGAGATTGCACTCTTTTTTCCAAATGGCAGGAATTGCCTGAGTTTAGGAGATACATGCAAAAAAAAAGTCCATTACAGCACAGGAATATCTGAAAGTCTACCAGCAAGAGAGGCTAGTGGTGATGTAGCTGAGCTTTGAACACTTGTAGTAAGGTAGAGTAAAATGCTGGTTCACTAGCACAGTTATGAGCAGTCAAGGTCTTTTCCAGTTGAGAGCAGTCACATGCGGAATAACACAACTTCACATACCTCATTATGCTATGGACAGAGTACCAAGAACTATAGATACGAATAGGACTGGACTTGAAACCTCATTTCCCTTTTTTTCTCTTCTGCTGTTCCATCATGAGTAGAAAGTAGTATTGAGGGGGAAGATGTTTTAAGTGGTATAGAATAAAAAATAGGGAAAGCATCCTGCTAAATAAAGCACATTATGAAATGTAATCTCTAGTACTGAACTGTAGATTGTGAGCATATTATAGAAACATTTGATGGCACTTCTACAACCTTTGGTTTCATGATGTAAGAGCACTGAAAACAAAATTCAGCTGGAAGGAGGAAATCTTAAAGTTTTCTACTGGTATTATGTTTTTAAAGTGGAATGCCTCTGGAGTATTTAAACTGTCCCATCTACAAATGTCTAGATATCCCATCTATAAATCTAATATTTTAAAAATTATGTTAGGCTGAATCAGATATAAGAAAAAGTGTTAAACTTAGCTTTTCTGAAATTTCTATTAAAGAATTGTGATCCTGCAGTTATTTTTTTTAAGGCCCTTCCCCCCTCTTTAATATGTTGATATTGAGTAATAATGCAAAATCAAACTAATAGCATAAAACATCACCCCTTAATCTGAAATCTTGGACCAATTAAGGAGGGGAAGAGGAGGTTGATCAGTATTAGACTTACTTGGAGAAAAAATGCCAGGGAGAGACAGCACCTTATTAATTATTTTGCTTTATTCTCCTAAACTTTGCTTCATTATTTTACATTTAGTCTTACTTAAACAAGCACTATTAAAGGTGTATGTTCACTCACTGTGTCTCCTTGGAAGAGATTGTGTAAAATGTTTAACTTGACCTAACGTACATGTGCAAAGATCAATGTATTTTTAATTTCTTTTGTTTCTGATTTGTCATTTTTTATTCTTCTTCTTATTATTAAAATTACTCCTGAACAAGAAACACACACAGTAAGCATTGTTTTGTGACAGCTTGGAAAATGTCTGTGTCTAATTTATTTGGTCAAAGTAATGCCTTCTAATGATTTTTATTTGGGGATTTAAAATAATGCACTTGTTTTTGCTGTATTAGAGTTTTTTGTTGGCAGTGATTTTTTTTGTGGTTTTGTATCTAATTGTAATTTTCAATACAGAGAACTGTAATACTCTTTGGTACGTTTTTTATATTATGAATAATTTTAGAGTATTATTTTTGTTTCAGAAGAAAAAGTTCTGGAACTTTTTTCATCTTTGTTCATCAGTATCTTTTTCTTTGGTAGCAATTTTCTTTCTTAGTGAAAGCAGCACAATGTCCCAAAGGAGTTCTGAGTTCAAATCTCCACTATGTCCATGGACTGTAGAATTTAAGTGGCATTTAAGTATTTGCAACAAAAATGCAAGCTAGGTCTGCTTTGAGTTCTGTATATGAACAAATACTAAACACAGAGATGGTTCTGAACTCAGACTTACACTCAAAGCTGGTTAATAGTTATGGTGAAGTGCTTTTTAGTTGGAAGGTTGTCTCTTGCCTAAGTAGAAAAAAAAGCACTCAAAAATGTCAAGAGTCTGAACATTTACTGTGCTGTGGATGATACACATATCACTCACAGTTTCTGTCAGTTATAGTGAAGACTTTGTACTTAGTTTTGCCAGATCCCAGCGAAGTACCCTAACTACTGGATTCGGAAGATGTTTCCGTCTGTGTCGAGTAGGAGGTGGTGGGCATGGCAAGGCTGATCAAGAAGGCAGTTTCATCAAACTAAAACAAAAACCCTTGAAATATGAACTGTTCCATATGATACGCTTCCATCTTTTCAGTTCTGTTTCTGTTGGCAATCCCATACCTGCACTCCTACTGTCTTTACCTTTAGTGAAATTCTAGTAAATACTGTCATTTCCTTTCATCATCATTATAGGTAAAGCATTCAAAATGGGAGTATTTGGCTGACTTTTTGTAAAATATGTAAGCAGAATATGTCTTATTTTTTTGTCTTTTTAAGGGAAAACCCTCACAAACTGAAGGGCGACATCTCTGAGGATTTGCTGTTTGATTACCATAACCTTGCAAGCAGAAATGCAAAAGTCAGTGTCAGTCAGTGAGTTTCTCCCTTGTACTCATGAACAACTTCTAGTTTTTGTTACTAAATGCATTTGTATTTCAATTTACAGTAAGGGATGGGTCTTTGTGTATACACAGTATTATGAGTAATTGCTGTACTGCTGGACCTTGATTTTTTTTCTTTTAAACTATAGTCAACCTGTTGAGCCCTGGATTATTTAAAAATCACATTTTGCATGAACCTCTGAACTGCTTTTTTCAATAACCGATACATTTTTAGTATATAATTAGGTTTTCAGCCTTCTGAAGCCACCACTCTTCTGCTCTGAAATGTGTCTTATGCTGTGACATTGCAGTCTGCGCTGCCACCCCTGAAATCATGGAGGGGCATTGGGTAAATCTGTTTTCCTTATACAGAACTAACTTTGCAGAGAAACAGAAAAGTGAATGCTTGGACAAGTGAAATTTTTCAAATTTCACTGAGTTTTAAGACAAAAAATGAGTAATTCTCCCACAGATACTTTAGCTCTCTGGCCTGATCAGGATCTGGTGTGATTCTGATGTCACCAGCAGAGTGGGAGGGTTGAGAATTCAGAGAACCTATATCTAAGTTAAATAAGGCTTTAGCTTGTCTTATGTAGGGGTTCTCACTACACTAAATTTTTGAAATTTTCCTGGAACTTAAAAATGCTAAAAATATTTGCAGCTTCAACATTCTTGATCATGCAGGACAAGTAAATACATTTTCTTCCTCTGCATCTTTAAAAGGCTACCTTGTTAAGTTTCTGGAGAAAATTTGCAGATTGGTTGTGGAAAAGTTGAACAAATGTGCGATGATTTTACTCTTTAAATACTGTCAGTTTGCTTCTATGTTTTTCATGTTCACTGTTCTTATATTTAAACTTTGTTTTCATACTTGAGTAGTTTTAGTGCATAAATAAAAGTTGTGGATCAGGAAAGCTTTATTTTGTAAAATGCCTTGCACTCCTTCAGTACAACCAACAGGAATGTACTTGCATAAATAACGTCAGCGTGTAGAGGGCATGATGTTGTTTCTGAATTATCTGGATGATTTGCAGGCAAATAGCACCATCCTCTGGCATTGTAACATTAGTTATGAATTAAACCTGAAATTGCTATCTGTTATTTTTGGAAATTTGATATAATTGCAATAGAATGTACATATTGTACTTTCAGTTTTACATACTCATTTTGGGCCAAGGTTTAACAGAAATTCTGGTAATTTGCATGGACTCTGTATTCTGTTCAATTAAGTAACTGGCTAAAGGGGATATCTTTTTATGGTTATCCTGCCCATAGTTCTGACTCTGCTCTTTACGTGACCATTTATGGTAGGAAGTTGCACTTCAGAAATATCAGACTGAGCTTTTTCTAAATCTCAGTGAAAGACAATTCACAGTCATTTAAGAAAAATTCGTTGAGTTAGAAAACACCACCAACGACTTATGGTTGTGTATCTGGGGGAGAGTAAAGATGCTGTTACAGAACAACTGCAAATATGTAATAAATTATTTTTACAGGAGATCGTAGCTTCAGTTACAGATTGAGAATGGGTATTGTTGGCATTGCTAGAGTGCAGAGCAATACACCTCCCACAAATTAGGTTTCAGTAGTTACAGGATGAGTTGTGCTGAGTTACGGTCATGTGAAGGACTGGATTTTAGTCCATTGAACTATAAGCAGTAGGTATGAGAAATACCTCAGGGCGGTCTTTTGAAAGACTTGGTGGATGAGAGATGAGAAAGTTGCTGTTTCGATTGTTGTGAATTCCTATTGGACCTTTATGCGTTTATGTATCGGAAACATCAAAAGGATACAGCTGATGTTTGGGTGCTCTCTAAAACAGAACATGCACCACCCCCCAGTCCACCTTTCTGTACAGGAGATCTCCATTCTTTTACGGGGAGGTGTTTGCTTTGTAAAACTTGAAACTTTAAGGTTTTTGCTATAGCATCAGTGCCTTTCTTTCCCGTAAAAGATTAACTGTGAATGCAAACCAGACCAATTATCCGTGTTTCTGGAAAGACTGTACCAATAGTCTATGTATAGAACTGGTCTGTGCATTCCTTTGCTATTGCGCTTTGCTTAGACATAATTTCATAAAAATTGGAATGTTGTATTAAGCATCGAAATATTGAGACGTACAAGTTTAAGTTGTGAAAATGCTGAAAGCTCCCAGTTGTAATGTGAGGTGAATAAAATATTTTATATAAAATGTATTTATACACTGTTCTCTGAAACATGTTTCTGTGGCAACATTAGATATTGTAAATTAAGTGTACACCATTCAATGGTATTACTGCAAAAAGGAGTCACTGAGAAAAAGTAGTTTTAATAGGTAATATTAATTTGGTGCTGCTTGCATGTTTGACTGTGTGTGATTTAAATAAATTCTGATGGCCAGAAAATTCCTATAGAAAGGTATTTGTTTCAGGTGAGAAGAGCAAGAAAATGCAGCTGTAACTGACTGGTGGATTCTGTATCATTTGGCTTCAGTCAGGGAGGTAGTATTGATGCCAAGACATATAGTGACACTCCAGAAATTTTGGCAAAGTTTCAGACAGGAAAGAAAATGTGTTGTTGCCTTGCTGTAACGCATTCCGCTCCATCCACATCAACCTGATCTAACGTCAGTGTCTGTGTTCTTCTAATCCTCTAACTTACTCAGTTGTGTTCAATTTGTGTTGTTGAATTCATCTTTGTGCCCTAAACACAGTTTAGTTTCCTCATGTAATTCCGAATTTTTGTTGCAGTTCCATTTTCTACTTTGTAATTTCAAGCTCCTTATCTAGCCATTCCCAGTTTCCTGCCTGTTTTTCCGATCATTGGCCATGATTATTTTCCATGTTTGATTTTTTCCAGTCGTATGCATTTGCTTTTAGTTCTGCTCCTCTTCTGCTTCCGTTGTTGATGTTTAGCATGCAACTTGTTGAGTATGTGGCCTCTTACTTTGTCGCTCTCCTTACACACAGTTTTTCTCCAAGTTAGGTTGTTCACTAATACTGTCTTTTTTTTTCTTTTTTTTTAGTTTTATGGTCACTCTGTCTCTCATTTCATCTTCTCTGCTTGATTGGTTTTCATTCTTCTAGTCTTTGTCTGTCCTTGGTAATCTGTGTGTCTTGCTGCTTGCCAATGCTCACTATATGGTTGTTTTTCTTCTCTTGCCCTTCAAATTTGTTTGGTTTTGTGATTTATCCAAGGCAAATTTATGCCTCAGATTTATTAATGTGGTAGGAGAGGTAGAATTTGAGTTCAGGTGACACAATTGTGTCCAGCCTGGACAAAAATAGTCTCAGCAGCTACATGCTAAATGTTGATGAAGTATTTCTGGGATTTAGTTTTTAAAAGTTAAGCCATAAGAGCATGTACAAACTATTTTCTAAGGCGAAACCAAGTGGGTTTTCAGAATGTGGAAAGATCACTTGAAGGATTTAGTTTATGCAAATAATACTTTCCTTAAGTGCCATTTTAAAAAATCTTCTGTTGTATTTTTTATCTTCCAATTTCTCTGTTCTCCCTGTTTGGAAATAAAAAAAAAAAAAAGGTCAGCCCTAGGCAGGAGGTTCACTTGAACAAATTACTTTTTGAACTAGAGATGTCAACTTGCTGAAAGTTGCAAACACTGAAAGTAAAGCCAGAGAAGTGAGGAGTGCCTGCTCGCTGTAGCAGGCTGCCAGCCCTTCTGACTGTGCCTGCTGCACAGCCAGTTATTGCAGCTGCATGGAGTGAAGCAAACTGTTTCTGGAACTTTCTTAGGGTAGCAGGTTGTGCTGTTTGTGTGTTGTGGATCCCAGAAAACTGACTCATGATGGAGAGACTCAGGAATATCACCACTCAAGAGTTTGTTGTATCCCTCTTTCCTCTTGCTGTATCAAACCTTAAGAACAAAACCAAAGAAATTCTTGTAGTTAGGTGCAAGTGGATATTTTTATTTTCAGCATTTTTCAGTGAAAATGCCTGCTCCCATTTTCACGAAAAAGAAATCATATTCACCATCTGAAACTTCACAGAGAAGCTAATAGTTATAACAACGAGACCAAGTTACTTGGAAAGCCCCTGACTGTGGTTTCTATTAGGAAATAACCTTTCTTTCTAAAAGAAAAAGTTCAGTGTTCTTGTTTGGAGAATTGTTTTCTAGTAGTATCTTTAGAATAGCTGTGTCTCATCCCAGAGTCATGTGTGGTGACTTAGCAAGTTGCCTTTTCTATTATTTTGGACTGTTGCATTATTTTTGGAAGTGCTGTGGATATTCAGTAGCATCCACTAGTATATTGCAGTTCATAGTAGTATAGTTTCATGCGGTTTCCTAAAAATTGATATTTTGAACCAGTGTAATTTAAATACTAAAGTTTTCATATGGAAGGAATTCTGCGTGTTGAAGTTCTCACACACGTAGGCTTTGTCACTGCTGTTACAGCCAAAGAAATTTAAATGATGGGCTATAGGGATGATGCATGGCAAGTTATATGCAGGCAGAACGTTTTAAAGGTTAGAAAACTGTCTAAATTTAGGAAATCTGGGATGTTCTGAATTCCATAGTCATGTTATGTAGTGGTGGTACATAGCTGAGAGTGCTGGGCTTCTGATGTTCTCAGAGTTGTCATGTGTTGATAATACTAATACACAGTACCACTGCCACTGATGATCTGCATCCTGGTGCAAACTTAAATAAACTGCAAGTTGCCACTATATCCTACAGCATTTGGTGGAATTCATGAGTGTCAAATAATTCAGTTGAATTATAAAACCAAAATAAATAATTTTCAATAGCATATCTCTAATTTGACAAATTTTGATATTTCCTTATGTTATTTTTTCCCATGTGCTGTGAAATTAGAAGAGATAAAATTCTACTGTTTTTAAGGCAAATTATATTAATTAAAGGCTGGAAGCTCACGAGGTTTATGTCATAAATAGAAAAATGTAAACAGTTTGAAGTTTTTCAGGTGTGTTATGTTACATGATGAATTTATTAGATGTTAATATAAACCCAGATATATGTGGGCAAACAGGTGATAAATGCTTCTGAGCATGAAATTGTGTGTAATCAGGTGATTATCTGTCTCACTCATGTGTAGTCCATATTTGAGATGTTTTCACAGTTGTAGGGCCTTAAAATTAGTTTCAAATCATAGCACAACATATAGGAAGGGAAGTATTATCTCGAGAGTGGCCTCAGTTATTAATTCTGCTTTTCAGACAGAACTGTGTCTTGTCTGTGCTTCTGTTACACTCAATAGTTGGACTGTCAGTACTGTATGCAAAAAATACATTCTTTTAATCAGTGAGTGATTAAACATACTGGGGACAAGCTCATGACATGGTGCACAAAACCAGTGCCGTGTTTTCTTTTATGTAATTGATGGCTGTTGCTGTATGATCGGCAGACAGAGGTGTAAGTGGCTTGTTTGTGGTTATATAGAAAGTCTGCAGCAGAGGAAAGGATGCAAACCATATCTTGTAGATTAGAAGGCATGGTATTACATGTGTATTTTTTCTCATGGCAGTACTGGTTTAGACAGCATTAGGAGGACCTGCTTAAGTAACTTTTTTCTGTCTATTGAGTGTTAGTTAAGTGTAGGATCCTCAACACCATTCAGAACTGAAATAATATGCAACTGCCTTCAAATGCACATCCAATTTTGAAAAGAGAAGAGTCAATATAACCAATAAAATGTCAAAAGCATGCAAATGAAAAACTAACTGCAATCTGTCTACAGTTAATTGGAACATAATTCCCTTGAAGGTGTGGTCCTTTGCCAATGCTTATACACCATTGGTAGCTGTTTTGTGAGTAGACATGGATTTATTTAAATAGTGTTGCCATCTAAGAAAGCATGGACTTGAGACATGCCTGACTTGTTGACATTTGTCTCTGTTTTCCAAGCTGAATTCAGGCACGTGGAAAATTCTGGTTCATCCTATCAGAAACAGGCTTCTCTGTGCAATGGGGTAGTTGAGTGTAAAGTTTCAGTATCGATTTCCAGTTTGATGAGGGACACACTAATTGGAAGGAGAAGCCTCTGTATATAGGAGTTGAAAGTGGTGGCATTTTGTTTCTGCTATTGGAAAACTACAGTCATCTAAACAAAGTCAGTGTGGATTTAAATATCCAATGCTAGTGTGTATTTCTCCAAATATGCCAATGTCCATTTGGTATCAATATGTCTTTCTTGAGAGAGTGGCTAACAGACTTCTCTTTTCATTAACCTCTAAACTACCTGGGAACAGACTAGACTGCCAATCAACTGTTCAATTTGCTGAAAACTTCCTTACCTCCCAAAGAATTAGAGAAAAGATCAATTTTTATCTTCCTGTTACTTTCAGTGTTAAGTATATATATGAACAAAAACTGAAAAAAGGACTTACCAAACCTGTTATGTTTGATAATGTAGCCAGAGTAATCTTTGGATTTGTTTGTACAGATCTACAGGTACTCCTTACAACCAATTCTAGAAAAGAAATCCAAAGGGAGTTGGTTACAGTAAAGGAAGATGGTTGACTAAATATTTATACTTCTGCTATTCCATCTTGAAGAGCTAGAGAGACTGTTAATTTTTAAATGTCACACTGTCCCTATGTTTTACTTCCTTCAGGCATATGTATGTGTCTATGTCATGTTTATCAGCCTGTAAGTACTTTATTGTGCCATCAGATTTTGGGGTTGTACTTCTAATAATTTTGAAGTTACATCAGATATTAACAATACATTTTGACTAAGTCAAAAGTCTGTTAAGTCAGAAGACCAAGTGGCAGTCACAGGAAAGGTAAAAACACAGCTAAGAATAATAGAAGAGAGCTTTTTCAAGGTGCCATACATTCCAGTTGTGTTGGGGTGATGGCAGTGCAGGTCTGTCTGTTCCCTTTGGTGTTAGGCTCATCGCAGGTTAATACTGAGACAAGGTTCATCAGTGTATGTTTAGTTTTGTAATAGTGTTTGACTTGTAGCTATAGTGTGCTTTAGCGTAGGTACTCTGGTGTCAGTGCAGTCTAAATACCAAATACCTCTCGGGGAGCTAATTTCTTTAAAATAGGCTAGAAGTTTGGGGTTCTAAACATTCTGAATTGCGAGAACTATCATGCTGACAAACCTTTAAAGTATTATGTTTTTATTTCCAGTTTTAGTTTTTATGATTTATAAATGTATACTATATGTTTTGTGGAAGGAAAATCTTTACCTTTTCCTAGTGTTATGTCAATCAGTGCATTTCCTTGTAGGGATCCACACTTGGACTTACCTTTTGCAATGTTAGAGTAGTGAAATGTAGCAAAAAGATACTGGGGCTTCTTTTGGAGTTTGTGAAAGATGTATCTTTTAATTTTATGTGTGCTCTTGATTTAGGAAATGTATTGCCATTGAATTACTTAGGTGTGTGTTTGAGAATGTCCAAATGGCAGTAGGCATGAAAAACTTTATGAAGCCCTTCTTGGCAAAAAGCTGTATATCCTTTCCCTTCAGAAGTTAATTTTCCACAGCTGCTCTTGTCCTGATCAGATTTGGATTACTGCTTCTATGTTTTTTCTGGGTTTGTAGTGCACTTTAGTTGCCATAGGGTACCCTGCTTGTAGATTAAGAATTGTTTTAAGAATTGTATCAGCTTTGTGCATTGACTTCCTTTTAGTTCCAAGGTGCAGCTTAAGGATTTGCATGCAATCTGTTAAGTGCCGAATACCTTTTGCTTTGCCTGCTGGAGCAGATAAGAATTTATCATTAAGTTTTCTCCGTTTCCCTATAGATTAGATAGTAAAGTATACTCCTTTCCCAGCCTTCTGTCCTTTGTAATGAAGCCATAATTATTAATCTTTAATGGCGCCTACAATGCATAAAAGACAGACTTGGTCCTTATCTCAAATGTGCTGCTTGATTTTATTGTACTTGGTTATAAAAACATTGAAGGCAGAAAATTGTATTTGATGCTTCTATCAGTAGTGTAGCTAATAATTCTTGCCTTGTCTTTTTACATGCTTGAATGTTGCTATTCTGGAATTATTTCTGTAGTTTGGTTTTTCTTTATATGATCCAAGTCTGCTTCCTTGCTCCACCTTTGCTATAGTATTTATTTGTTCATATAATTATTTATTAGTGTTATTGTTACTTAAAAAACTAAAGTGTGTGTATATATATATGTATATAAACCCCACCCAAACCATCACTTTTAATGGTCTATTATTATTTTACTTTCTCTTGTTCTTTGTAGTTTTAGTTTTGTATCTTCTTTCAACTTCCAGTGTTTCCTAAATTCTAGTTTTAAGTTTATTTTCTGTGTCAAATACCCTATTTGTTGAATGTATTTTGTCTCCTTGTGCAATTTAACTTTGGGTCCATGTCAAACACTCCAGCACTGTTTGTACAGAGCAAAGCTTAATTTTGAAATTGATTAGAGGACATGTATTTTGTAAAATCTTTGATTTTTGGACCAACAGATGGCAAGCTATTTTGAAGTTATATAATATGACTTTTTGCCTTGGTTTCTTTCAACTAATTTCATTCCAATTTAGTTGGGGTTTTTTGTAATTATTATTCCTTGCAGCCAGATTTCAAGCATGGTATTTTCTGAGAATTAACTGTAATTCAGCTTTCAGATGACATATAAAGCATTCATGTTTGCCTGTCAGTTGAAAATTATGTCTGCTTGAAAATTGTTAGAATTGAAGCAGAAAATACCTTACCAATTTGGGAACAAAAGTAATGTAATTTTACTGTAACTGAAGTGTTTAGCTACTTATTAAAAAATGCTTTAGGTGATCTATTTGGGAGCTAGAAGATGAAACAAAATCTTTGTAGTTAACTAATAGTCCATGTCCAGTGAGACTTTTATATTCTGAATATTTATATTTGTTTGTCAGTTACATGATTTGTCATTCTTGTAAGCCATTCTCTGTCTGTTGCCTTTATTTCTCTTACTTTTCTTTCTTACTTACTGTGTGATTTGTATGCAACTATTAATTAAACATATACAGACTACTTCTTCCAGAGATCTGCAGGTGGCATGGAAATAAAATGAGTATCAGAAGATATGACAGATGAGGGAGATGAAGACCAAGTCATCAGATAAATAAGAATGTCACAGTCTGCATTGTGACTGTTTGCTTTTTTTGGTTTTGTTGTAGACATGTCTGTGGTATTCTGTTTCCTTGCCTGAAATCTTCAGCAGCCTTGACCGCAACTTTTTATGTAACCTGCAAACCAATATGATTTTGTGGTTTAAAGGTGTAGCCGTCGTGCTTTAGAATACAGTGCAGAGTTAACATAAATGAGTAGGGCCAAATGGCTTCAGCAGTTCATCCTGATGTAGTGTATCTTAAATACTTAAAAGAGTAACTTGATGTTCACTTGACTTTTGAGTATCCGAATTGGTCTAATACTGGAAGAGTAGTACTATTTTTCTGGTTTTCAGATACACTTGTAATTAAAGTGTGTTTAAAAATTGCAGCTTGATTCTGAATTCAGGTTATTGTTTTGCTTTCTCGTGTGTAATATCCTTCAGAACACAATGTGCAGCTGCTATCACAAATGCTGTAAAACTGGAAGTCTTTTTCCTTGAAGGAAGAAGGAATCCTAACATAATAACAAGGGAATTGTGGAAAGAAAATAGCTATCTTCTTTTATATAAACTCCTCTGTAGAGTAAATAATTTATTTTTTTTTACAGCTTGATAAGAAACTAATAGCTCTGTAGTGCTATTAGTTGTGCAACTAGTTTCACAAAATTAAGAATGAACTTTAATTGTGTTTTCATTTAAGTTATGGTAAAAGTTAATGCCTTTAAGTAATTAAGTTACTCAATTCTGGTAATTATTTCTAAATAACCTTTAAATTAGCTAGCTTTGGAGTATTGCTTGGCTTCTTCAGTGTAATTCAGTATGAGAGAACTCTGCTTTCAGGTTTCAGGGAAGGCCTTGCAGCCCACACATAGCTGGTGCTGCTGCTAACAGAGGTGGACATATCTTTTTGCTGTACAGTGTTGACAATTAAGGCAAAAGAAAAACTCTAAAGAAGATTTAATCCAATCATCTAGTGAGCAGCTACAAAGAATTTCTTTATCCTTGTATTGCATGAAATGCTTCTGGCATCCTGCAGAGCTGCTTCTAGTAAAGCTCTTGAATAGTGTAGGTGTCATGTGAATGCTTGGAGATAGAGGTGAGATTTTTGCAATAGATAAAACTGTAGATTCTTTTGATTAATTATGTAATATATTCAAGTAAGACACTGAAATGTGAGAGTTGATCATGAAGGACTGGTGTCTTTGGGTTGGAGAGAAGTAATGTGACTTGTTAAACTTTATATTTAACACCTGTTAGTCACAACCTTAAGTTCAAACTTACTTTTTGTCTATTACTAGGAAAAACAAGGGATTTCCAGTCACCCAGAATGGAATCTGAAATTGTGCCAAAAATTACCAAAATGACAGTGTCTGGAAAGAAACAATCTATGGGATTTGAAGTTCCATGGTAAGCCAAGCCCTCATACATCAAGGTACATCAGCAACTCTTCTTTCAGACTGATGCACCTGTAGCAAGTTTTCTTCTTATTTTTTTCTATTTTTCACAGCAGTTTTAGTGTCACTCTCCAGAGCTAACCATCTCAGCTTCTTGTTTGACTCAGAATTACTTTCAGAAGATGGTACCTCACGTTTTGAGTTCAACAAATCCTTTCACTATGAATAGTGCATAGAGATATCAGGTAGTCAGATTATTTAAACATCCGCTTCATAGAATACTGAACTTTCTTGGGGTTCGTTTATTTTAAATTTAGTTCTCTAAGTGGAATTATGAAATCAATAAATCTTAACTGTAATTGCTTGTTCTTCAAAGGAAGTAATATATTTAAGAATAGTTAATGGGGAAAAACAATCACTTATGGCTAAATCATGCCTTCCTCTGCAGCTTTTATTAACTTTAACAGGTGTCCAGGGTACAACTGTCGTAGAGATGGGTCCTACTTATGCTATAGCTAAATTAGAGTGGTTCTAAATTTATCCTGACTTGGAACTGTTGAGGGGGATGTCTCATGAGAGCAAGAAGGCAGACAGCTTGATCAGAGTCTACCTACAACAGTAGCCAGCAGTGAATAGTTAAAGAAATATGTAAGGACAGGGCATGTATGTTAGGAATATGGTGCACAAAATATCACTAGGTAATGTTCTGTGGCTCCCCACAATTTTTATTTATTTTTGCTTTTGTCTGTTTCTATTAAGAATGGTTAATATATTTTTCTTACTTAGGTGTCCTTATTCTGTTTTTCAACCCAGTCTTATAATAGCCACCTGATCTGTAGCAAGATTCCATAGTTCATCCTGAGGTCAAAAAATTCTCAGGTATAAGAGCCAACATCCCAGCCTCATCTCACAGTGTTTGTAGTTCTGATCTGGAAAGCATTTTTGGGACTAAGAGGGCAGCATGGTCTTTATTTTACAATATCTTGTGCATGTTTGATAACTGATGGAAAGCAAGCAGTTTCATCTGTTTAAACACATTTAATACAAGGTATGAAGCTGATGTCATTATTCCTTTGTGCTGCTAAATGCCATTGCTAAAAGACATCACTTTCATTCAGATGCAATACGCTCCAAATGAAAAACTTCTGTGACTTTCAAAATCTTTTGTCTATGCTGTTTGAGATCTGAAATATATAAAGATAGTATAATTTTTTTCTCTCTTTCTGTCTACTAATCAGTGACTCCATATTTGACAATTGGACTTGATTATGAAGATCCAGACACCTTCATCTCTTATGTTCCTACTAAACTTCTTAGAAGTTAGAGTTTTTCATGGGGAGTTTTGTGTATTAATTTAATTTGGATAGAAGTTTATAGAAAGAAAGGAATATTAAGTGAATGGAGAAGATCTGCCAGCTAATCTTAAGTAGTCATGCTTGATTTTTTTTTTAATCTGTAATAATGACTATTTAAAATGTTTGTTTCTAAAAAAGAGCAAATACAGAATTTTGTATCTGATACTTAGCATGTGTGCCTGCTCCACAGGGAAGGGGGAGATAAGAAGAATGCTTCCTCATCTGTAGACAGAAGTAATTCTTGGATAGGCTAGTGATGACAGTCTCTAATGAAGGATGGTTGTCTCCAACATTGTTCTCAGCCATTCTGCTTCTTTTCAGTGACCCTGAAATAGTTTGTATCATGCTTGATTACAGTTCAGTGGCAGAAAAAGATTAAGCCTTCTGGACCTGTGAGTAAATCCTTTAGATAAATCCTTAACATTGCTCTTGTGAGACCCCACCTGGTGTGCTGCATCCAGCTCTGAGGTTCTCAGCACAGGAAAGACATGGACCTGTTGGAGTGGGCCCAGACGAGGCCACCAAGGTTATTAGAAGCACCTCTCCTATGAAGACAGGCTGAGAAAGTTGGGGTTGTTTAGCCTGAAGAAGAAAATGCTTTGGGGTGATCTTATTGTAGCTTTTCAGTACCTAAAGGGAGTATATAAGAAAGATGGGGACAGACCTTTTAGGAGGCCTTGTTCTGATAGGGACAGGGGGTGTAATGGTTTTAAACTGCAAGAGAGTCAGTGTAGATTGGATGTAAGGAAGAAGTTTTTTACAGTGAGGATGTTGAAACACTGGAACAGGTTCCCCAAAGAGGTAGTGCATACTGCACCCCTGGAAACTTTCAAAGTCAGACTGGACCAGGCTCTGAGCAGCCTGATCTAGTTGAAGATGTCCCTGCTCATTGCAGGGAGGTTAGACTAGATGACCTAGGAAGGTTAGATTAGATGACCTTTAAAGACCCCTTCCAACCTAAACTATTCTCTCATTCTGTGATTGTGAAGATTGTTTCATCAGAAGATAACTCATCTCACTTAGTGGTACTGCTGAAACACTGATTGAAAACAAACCTCTTTTGATTGTGGAAATCGGCTATGTGTTAGGTATGTAGATTTAAATGGGAGAAATAGGTAAGAAGTGGAATGATTTGTAAAAGAGCATGAAATCTGGAGCACAGCCAATCAATATGGAATGGTATTTACCAATTTAAATGGTAAAGTTACCTGCATGTCTTAAGGACTCCTGCTTCAAGGAGTCTGATGAGGGCCTCCCTTTTTCTTTCGTCCAACAGACTGCCATGGAGGCACTGCCAAGGCACTATGACCTTGACGTTGTGGAAGCAGAGAATAATATATTTCTAAACTTGAAAAACAAAGCAAAACATGAACCTCCACCTCAATTAAATGAGTATTAGGGTTGGTTTTCTTTATTCTGCAGTTACCTTCTAGATTATTAGCAGGATAAGGATGACCAGTCAGGGAACAGAAGGAATCTGTGTTTATTAACACCCAAGAAAGACTTGTTCCTTTGACTGTTATCATAACTTTATGTTATTGTTTCATTGTTAATTTGTTGCAGACTGTTTATAATAATACAGCTTTGTAAGTACATAGTTCATGTCACTGACCAAAAGCACTGGTATTAATTACTCGAAGCATTCTAAATGGATTCTAAAACATCTGTAGCTGTGCTCCCTACTTTTACCTTAAAATATTTGTATGGTGCTGGTGCAGATACCATTAGAAGGAGATTGTATAGTATATATCAACTACTTTTTGTTATTATCCCATATGCGATCTTAAAGGTAATTTTTGGACCATGTTTTTAAAAGCAGCAGCCTTGTATTAGCAAAAAACCCCATTCTTTGACTAGCTATTCAATCTATGATTCAGTCTTGTTATGAGGTACAACTTCATATTAATTAGTGAGTCTTTTTTAAAATGAATGGATTATTAGAAGTCATTAATTGCTCTGAGCATTGATTGCCTTTGTTGCTGAGTAGTATTAGTGGGATTGTCTACAGAAAATGGAGTTTGCTGGTAAACTAATGCTCTAGCAAAACTGTTTACAAGCCTTTTTTCTTTCTTTTAAGTAATAAAGGAAGACAGAAGAAGTTGTGACCAAAAAAGGGTTGATTGTTTTAACTAGCCTGACCAATATTTGGTAATTAATAATTTTGAAAGGGGAAATAAATGTAGACATTTCTGTAATGACTGTAAGTACTCCGGAAGAGTCAGTTGTGCAAAGATAATTCAGCCAGCATCCAGACTAGAAGACTGAAAATAATGTTTAAAAGCTAAATTCTGAAGAGTTAATACTGAGCAGATAAACTTTCAGATTCCTCTTTGAGTGCGGGGGAACGTGAACCTTTCAATACTTGCTGGATATTGAATGCCTTCTAATGCTTTATGACAACATATGTTGTATTTATTAACATTCCCCAGAAAACAGTGGTGTAACCATAACATTTTATTCCATTTACTGTTATGGTCCTGGTTGGCAAGACAGCATAGGAAGTTTCTGGACTGGCAGTTTTAGTATTGACTGAGTGTTGGTCATTGCCAGGCTTTGGTTTGTCTGCTGATTTCCAAAAGAGCTGCGGTAAGCCGTTTTGACATCTGTGCCTGAATTGCTGGTGTTCAAGCTTTCTTGAGTACATGCTCTCAGTGCACATGCAAGGTTCATAATAGTTCTGTCCTTTCAAAGAAGTTGAGTTGCATAATCAATCAATGGCTCCATGTTATCAGCTATCAGTGGCATGGCAGATGGGCACAGATGTTGGCAAACTGAGACTGCTTTTGATAGTTCCATCAAGTTATTGATTAGGTGCAATTGGTTAGGTGGTGATCTTCCTCCAGTATAAATTTTTCTTTGTATGGTAGGTCGTCATAGCTCAGACCAAGCTGAAACTTTACTACCAAAGATGCTTTCTAGTGCAGTTGACTTATATCAACTGCCTTCACTAGTGACGTACTGCGTACCCTTGTGACAGAAATTTTTAATTCAATAATTTTGAAAAACCTTGTGGGAAGAGGCTAGCTGAAGAGCATTTCCAATTTTGTTTTAAAGCTGTCAGAAATGAAGTTCCTTAGCATTTTCTGAGCCATTATCAAGCTTTCAATAAACTACTCATCTGGTTGCCATGAAGCATAACTAACTGTCAGGGTCTTACTGTTGCATTTCTCTTCATGTAATTCCATGGGACTGGAATTTCATCTGCCCACTTTCTTGTTTAGGTACCTAGCAATAAACTTGCTTTCCCTTTCCCTGACACTGGTTAGCGAAAACCTGAATTATGTTGTTAGAGATACTCTGTAAGTAGATCATATGCTCTGTCCATTCTGATATTTGTCTGAAATGGCAAGTCTAGGTTTTTCATGGCACAAGTTGTTTTCAGTTTTCCAAAACTCAGTAATATCAGAAACTTTTAAAACTCTAGCAGTGTATTGACTGTTCAAATACTGCACCTTTGAAAAAGCAGCAAGACTGAATGATGTCTGGAGTCATGTTTCACTAGCTTCATTTGTATCTAGCCCTTTTTCTTTCCACCACCCAAAGTAAAAGCTATTTGGTAGCCTTAAGCAGTGGTGGTTGCAATAAAAGCCACTTAGAAATGAGAGAGCACTTACTGTCTCTGGCAACAACCGTGGTTCTTTCAGATGCTGTAATTAGTTTGAATTCTACCACAAAAAATCCATCCTGTTTTGGGGAATCCTTGCTGACATAGGCTTTGGCTTGCAGGAAGATCTTAGCATTTGGGGTTAGAGAAAGAATCATCTAGCTAATGAAATAAAATTTAGAAGCTTACAAATAACTTCTCTTTGAAAATACATTCTTGTCTGTTAATGGGCTGATGTGACAATGCTTGAATATCTTTTGGAAAGCTATAGAAAAACATGAGAGTTATGTTTTTGGGTCACAATACTTTCAGCTTCATCTAATTTTTTTCACTTTTGAAAATTTGGTTTGGGAAGAAATGCAGACACTGAAGAGGAGAGAAAACTATTGCCGACTGTAAAGGCTGCTTTGATATGACTTCTTATACAAATGCTTTTCTCCAGAACTTCAAATATTAGACTTTCAAGGAAGAAAACTTGATACCAATGTAAAATACTGTATTTGCATTAGAGTGTGACCTTTGCATGTTGGCATGAGTCCTGGTACTTCAATGTGAACATGCTAGATATTATATTCATAGCTACATGGTAAAGGAATAATGACCAACTGGTTTTTTGTTTAGAGAATCAAGTGTTATAAAGGTTATTCAACTTGTCAAGATGCAATGTTATCTATAACATTGGAGCTATACTTGGTGATACAGAACAGTTGGCTTTGTAGTGTAAATTCTAGAATGTCAAGATTGTGTGACCTGAGGCAGTATTTGATATAAATTTGTCCTTCTCCTTCAAGTGGTTTAGAATATTTTGATAGGGTAACTTCTTTTTAGAAAAGACTTTAATACAAAAATATAAATCAACTTTTTACATCTATATTTTATTTAATATAAAATAGATTTTATACAGAATTGCCTATCCCTTATGCAGAAGCCCAGATACCATCTGTAACCCTGCAACCAGCATGGCTGGCATAAACCAGATTGTTTGCTTAGCTACTTTGAGAAGCATGCTTGTGTATCCAGCCTTGAGGCAGGGCCCTGACCTTGGATTGTGGAACTGCAGCCAAAAAAATGAGTGTTGGCATTTTCGCTTTGGTCTCACAATCAAGAGAAAAACTTGGCTTTGGACCTTATGAAAAGCTGTCAAAATCAATCCGTTTGCTGCAGTACTGATAACACAGGTGGGTTCTGAAGCTGTGGAGAAGAAGGGAGAGCCATAAAATGTCCCATGTTACTTAGTGCTATAATGAGAAGCTAAGTTTGCATTCGATCTGAACATTTATGTTTAATTTTTTAGATCATAACTCTCCAACAGCTTTGTTCAGTGGACTAACATATTTAGACTGTATTGTTCCATGAGATCTATGTAATGGAAGGGGACTAATGCAATGTAAATACTCCTACGCAGACAGAAAGTGAGAAGTAATTTCAAATAAAAGCAGAGGTGTCACAATGTGGAATTCTAAAGTACCAAAACAAATAGTTTTGCTTGTAGAAGTTGAAAAGATTAAAACTGGATAGTTAATTGTGGCATGTAAACGGAAAGTGGAGAGTGAAGATTTCACTGTGGATATGGAAGCGCTTGACTCTGAGAGCCTGCGTAAACCCGTTCCAGAGAAAGCAATCTGCAGCGTGATGGTACTGAACTTGAAAGGATTTTCAGATTTCCAGGGGAAGAAGCTTTTTCCCCCCTTGGATAAAGTTTTAAATAAAGTATTTTGCAGGGATTTTCCTTATACTGTAATAATTAGTGGTTTGTATATTGGCGTTTGCTGTGATACAGTGTTGGCGCACCTTTAATGACTGCTTCTGTTCCTGTCTTGTTGCTTACATTAATGCCTCACCATGTGGCTCTGTCAGGAAGTAAGAAAACTGTGCTGTCTTGAAAATGCTACTTAGTGTTTGTTTTTGGTGATCATCTTTGCCATGACAGATCAAGAATAATATTTTATATTCTCAGAAAGTTTGTGTAGATCAGGAAAATATGTTCATTTACAAAATGGAGATAAAAAGAGAGAGTGTAAGAGAATAATATATTCAGGATTATTTACCATTAGGATTAGTGTGGTGGTGTGTGGGAGAACAGGGTGTTAAAAAAAGGGAGTTTGGGAATCCAAATCTCTTTAGTCCTAGGTGCCTAGTTTTGTGCATGAAGCAAATTTTCTCAATATTGATAAATCTTAACTCATCTGTTACGGTTCTATATAAGCATTGCACTTTAAATTGCAGCTTGCATGTGCTTAATATCAACTCTTTATGTTATATGGCTGTTCTCACAATGGAACATTACTATGTTCAGCTGCAGTAATTGTATGTGGAACCTGTTTCAGGATCTGTGCTTCAAAGTTGAGTTGGGCTCTTAGTTCAGAGGAAATCTGCACTCTGTGGTTGTTCTGCGTAATTGTCCTTTCCCTTCCTGTTAAAGGAAGAGTCTATGGAAAGCTTGTTAACTGTTTCATATATTTTACAAGATTACTTCTTATCTTGCTTTTGTAAACAGTGCTTTTCAGACAAGATGGTCAGAGCTGGTATCTGTGCAGTTTGTATCCGGCTGCTTATCAGTTCCACCTTAATGGGCTTATCACATACTCTTTGGGGCTTACACGATAGTGAAGGAAAAACTCAATTTCTCTCCTATATTTCTATATCTTCTTTGTCATTTGTTTCTTTATGTTTTCTTATTTTCTCTAGTGCAATTGCTGATGAAAATGGCCATACTATCACACCTCAGAAAGGACTGTTACTTGAAGACACCAGCGTAGCTTCTGGGGTGATTGAGACTGTCTCAAAATCTACTCTTTCACCCCAAGTAGCACAGGTTTCAGAAGAGCAGAATATGGTGCCTACTCCAGCAAAAAAGTCAAGCAAGGCAAAACCACAAATAGATGTGAAAGCAGAGTTGGAGAAGAGACAAGGAGGAAAGCAATTGCTGAATCTGGTGGTAATAGGTAATACTGTTAAAATACATTTTTGACTAACATAAAGTTTAAAAAGTGTGTTGATTGAATCTGGAAGTGATACAGAAGCAAAACTGTCCTCACTCCAGGGAAGGAAAAATCTCATACTGTTTTCTGTTGCATTCTTTGGAGGGAATACATTCAGATGCCTTGGTCACTAAGGTTGATTAGCTTCCTTTTGAGTGTATAGTAGAACATGTTTCATTTGGTTTGGTTTCATTGTTGCAATGTGTTCTTTTTAGTATGCATTTGGAGGTGCTCTATGGCCCTCATACTAACTGCCTGTTACAATAAACTGTCTCCCTGTGTCTCTGTCTCACAGGATTATGAAGTTCTATGGATTGCACAAGCTTTACTAGTGCATGTGATGGTCATATGTTTTAGTATGCTATACCTATATTGCATAAATGAATAAAATTGATGTAATACTTGTTTTCCTCCACAGGACATGTTGATGCTGGCAAAAGTACTTTAATGGGCCATTTGCTCTACCTTTTGGGAAATGTGAACAAAAGAACTATGCACAAATATGAACAGGAATCTAAAAAGGCTGGTAAAGCTTCATTTGCCTATGCGTGGGTCTTGGATGAAACCGGTGAAGAAAGAGAAAGGTAGAAGTGAATTTTAATGCAAATTACCTTTTTTCTCTGAAAGAACAGCATTTCTTGGAAAATATTAGTCTGATAAAATAAACATTGGAATGTCAGTTCATCATATGTGACTTACATGACTTTAAAAATAAGATCTACAAATGAATTAAATTAATTATATTTGTATGCTTTATAAAATGCCCTTATTAACTTGAAATAGGAAATTTAAAATTACATTTTTATATTGAAGAAGTGAGTGTTCTGAATTGGTATTTTTGATTGATTCTATTCTCTCTTTGCTCTGAGTTCTTTATTTTTAAAGAAACACTTTCTGGAGTCATCTGTAAATGTTTGTAATTTTGGGGGCTCATTTTGTTGTTGGGATTTTTTGGCGATTGGAAGTAGCATACTAAAAGTATCTGCAACTAGAAGATATTTTGTCCCTTGAAAGTTCCTGTCTGTCCTAATTGTCTGTAAAGGGAGATGTGGATGACTAACCCAGATACAGATGTGTCTAGTAGGGATTTGCACTTGATCAGATGAATCCTGTCCTGTGTGTCATGCAGAGCATGTGGTTAGCAAGATGGGGAACTGAGTCCAAGTGTGTTGCTATCCTTGGTTTTCAGGAGTTCTGCATGTGAATCTTCACAAATGTGTAACTGTATCTCTATAGTCCCATACTACCTGTTTTGTTTTTTTTTAACTTGGCTATGTTTCTCTTACTCTGTTACCTTTTTCTGAAGAACTAAATATCAAAAGTATAATTAGTAGTGTTTTCCATATGCAGTTCAATTTTCATGTTCTCGCTGTGCTGGTTGGGACACAGTCTGTGGGTGCATGGTAGTAATGGGAATTCTGGATGTTTTTCTTCACAACTGTAGTTACTAAAAGGCAACTCTAGAAGTCTGCTCTTCCAACAGGCAGGAATCTCTACTTTATGGTGCAGGCTAAATCAGTGAAAGATATGAAATATATAATTTTATGGTTGTGTTTATAATAGCTTACTTTATATCTCTGTGAAGTTCTCAAAGCAGTTTTGACGGTGCATTGCATGTATGCTTTGTTTAAGGGGAGTGACAATGGATGTGGGTATGACCAAATTCGAGACACCGACTAAAGTAATTACACTGATGGATGCTCCAGGCCACAAAGACTTCATTCCAAATATGATCACAGGAGCTGCACAGGTAGAGATGGTCTAAAATGCTTTTTCCAATATCAGTATTATTTGTAACTTCTTCTTAAATTGATTTTTTTTTCTTTTAAAATCTAAGATGAAATGGAATCATTGATGGTGTTAACATATCTTTGAGTTTTCTAAACTTAAAAAAGAATGTGTTTGTTAAACATTAAAGATAGTTGCTTTTTTTGATGCTAGTGTTTGGGAGGAGGGTTTTATGGAAGTAATTTAATAGTGCGTTGCAGTTTGATAAAATCACAGTTGGGCTTTGAGAGCTATTCAGATGTGGTATATGGCTACTCAGTGAGTAGTTCTGTGGAAGTGGTCTTGTAGATAAAGGTTTTAAGTGATTTTGAGCTTAAAGAAAAATATTTATAGGTCAAATAAAACCTATACAGGTCAAAAATTCTTCTGCTTAAGAGTGTATTTTGTATGGGATGAGAAAACAGCAGAGGTACCAAGTTTATACAGAATGCATCTATCTTGTCAAGAGAATATTTGCAGAGACTGCATGCTGCTTGTTTTAGGAACAGTAGGTGAAGTCAAAAATATTGCACGCTCCCCCATTGAATACAGTGTGGCACTTACTAGTCTCATATAGATTAGTTATGTGTGGAAATAGCACATCAGAGGTAGGCGAAAAATAACATGGCTATGTGATATAAAATGAGTGATTTTTATTTTCACTTAAAAGACACCCTTCTTTAAATAAAAAAATTGATTCTTCAAAGTAGAGATTTTATCAATTTTTTTTCCCAAAGCTAAGCTTTTTTTGCTTTGTGTATAACAGTCTGAAATATGGGTTATATCTTAAGGTCTTTGTTGAGTACTTGGATGAGTATTGTTGGTATGATCTTACAGACAGAGAACTACACTGTAGGGAGAGACTGGTTTGTCATCCCAAGTTCTGCTTTAGCTCTGAATCAGAATCTGGGTGAGAATTCAGACCTTGTGACCTAGTGGTTAGGCTGCTGAATAGTCAGAAGTTTGCAAATTATGATGTAGTGCTTATACAGTCACCTATATGGCAGAATATATGTTGTAGCAATTTTATGAGTTTTAAAATTAGAAGCATATCTTTAGTTTCAGAGCAGTGGAAAATGTTGACTCATTTTGTGTGCTATTTTCTTTACAATTATTATTTAAATAGGTTTTTATTTCAGGGGAAAAGTAACACAGGCAGAAGTATTAGAAGATTTGCAGATCCACCAGCGATTTTATCAGTTCAGCAGAAGATGGGGCTGACCAAATAAAGCTTGGTGTCTCTGTGTTCCCTCAGCTCCCAGGATGGTGAGGGGCTGGTCTATTCTGAGGCCTGTTAAGGAATCACTGAATCTTTGCAACTTTCCGTTGCCTGTTAGAGTAGGCTCAGTGCTGAGGCAATGGCTGGAAATGGCTTTAGTGCCTTTTTTTGTGGAGAATGCTGTTAGAAGGTGAATCCCCAACTGCTGTTATGCAAAATGCGAATCAGCCTTATCAAGGCCAGGATCTGGCCTTTGATACACATTCAGTAAGGCCTGAGGTACTGTTTTTATAATTAATAATTTAGAAAATGCAGGAAGTCCTTTTTTTTGAGGAAGAAGTTCACTGTAACGCACTTTTGAGGCTGGGAGCTCTGGGGAAATTCATCAGTCATCCTTTTCCCATTCTCACACTGCTGCCATCTCTGAATGAGCTGTGGGGATTTCAGGCCTAGGACAAGGCGAGGGTAGTTCAGAGTCAGGACTCTGTTCCTGTTCCTGGCATTCTGAAGCATAAGCATTTAGGGAAAGGGAGAAAGTACCACTTTTTCTTTTCTCTTTCCTTTATGTCCGTCTCTTCCGTCCTGTGAAATTGTCTTACACCTGCCTGTTGACACCAGTACCTTTGTTCCTTGTGTCTGTTGCCATCACTTGGTACATGATGATGACCTAACTGGCAATTACTTACCAAAGCAGGAAAAGAACAAGAAATATTAGCCGCATTTAAGGCTAACAGCAAATTCTGTGTTTTTTCCCAGTGCTTACATGCTGACTTCTGTGCAGTGCTGTAGACAATTTGCTCTTAATGCTGTGGCAGAGCGTTTGTCTAGGTGATAAAATAGGCTACTGTCTTTGCCACCTCGTGATTTTGGCTTGCTCCAGTGTGTTGAGTGGACTGTGAAGCATTCACATCCAGCATACAGTCAGCTGGTTGTCCCAGTTATATAGTGTGGTGATTTGTTTGTAATTTTTGCAGCTTCTCATTATAAAGGTGTCCAGACTGAGACAGGGAGAACTGGACATTGTGCTCATACATAGTATTCTAAAGCTTCTGAGCATGAGCTGCTTTTGTTTAAATCTGTGCAGCATCCACAGTGGGTAGATTGAAGGGGACAATCCCAAAACCAGCAGCTGGCTTGTGTTTAACCAGGAGGTGCTGGTTTATGACATGCGATGACATAATGCCATAATATCTCACCAAAGCGGGCATGATACAGGTGGGGCCGAGCAGTTTCAATTACATTTGAAGCACATCAGGATTCTTTTCTGTGTAAAGTACATTTTGTGTGAAATGTTGCTGACTGAGGTATTTGCCCAGATTATTTCCACCTCTTAACCACTTTTGATTCTTTTGTATTTTTTTTTTTCCTTTTTAATGTAGGCTGATGTGGCAATTTTGGTTGTGGATGCCAGCAGAGGAGAGTTTGAGGCAGGGTTTGAGACAGGTGGACAAACTCGAGAACATGGATTATTAGTGCGCTCTCTTGGAGTGACACAGCTGGCTGTTGCAGTCAATAAAATGGACCAGGTACACGTTTAATTTCTCCGTTTAAGTAAAGAGCTTCTGTCTAGATTTGTGGACACTAAGTTTAAGGATCAGTATTGTGAAACTAATAATAAGGTATTGTTTCTTTGCTTTTCAGCTCTGTCCCTTATGTTTAGTTTTTGCAATGCTCTTGTTTTTATTTATGGGCATATTTTCACAGTACACAGAAGATTAATTTTGGTGCTAAAATGAGCAGGGGTCCCTTTTGTAGTTGCAGAAATCTCACATAAGCAGTTTACTCAGTGGCATCTGCAACAGTGTGTTTGTGGTCATTCAGGTCGAGACCCCAGTAGTTTTATTTAAATGTGTAAGGTGTGTTAAAGATTACTATTTATATTTTGAGTTATTACTGTGTTGAATGTATCTTGCTGAATCTGAATTCTGTGTAAACTTAAAGTTGCTGTTGAAATTAAAAGGACCTGTAGTTTTAGTGGTGTGTTGTCTGCAATCAGTAATTGCTAATGTGTGTGCTCATATATATTCAAGTATGAATGCACCTGGAATTCTCATGCTTTTAAATGCACATCTCTTTCTACTACAGAATTGATGACATGCAGCTGTATGTTCAAGTCATGGTTAAAAATCTACCATTTTATTATCATACCATAATCTGTGCTTTATTTTAGGTCAATTGGCAACAGGAAAGATTTCAAGAAATTACAAGTAAGCTCGGCCAATTTCTTAAGCAAGCTGGCTTTAAGGTAAAGTATTTGTAAGGCCTTTGTTGTTTTGTTCAAGCATTTGGGTGGGATGAGCTTTTCCTACAGTCAGGTTATTTTGTGTCACTCTCCTGCTACTGCTATGTGCACATAGTATAGCAGATTCCTTTTCTTACTGGTAGGGTGACATTGAGCTCTGGATAAGGGTATTCAGTTCTTTAATACTCGTTGTATCATCATCTTCGTTGAATCTTTGGTGTACTCAGATCATTTGTAGTTTCTTGGGATTGTTGCCTGCAAAGCAGAAGAGACCAAGAATGGTCTGTCTTATTGTTAAGGAGTACCTGAATGACAGTAGAGTGTTTTATACTGGAACAGGTGTCAGTGAGGATTATAAGCTCATGAGAACCCTCCACTCATATTTTCTCCGTTCCAACTACTATTCATTTGGACTGGCTGTAGTCTTCCTGCAATTTTTGTGCATAAAGCGGCAAGTCAGCCCAATGTTTTGCCTGTCAGACATGGATGAGTTTGTTACCTGAACTCAGAAAGGAAATGGATCCACTGAGTAACCTGCTTTCTCCAGGGAAAATATGAATGTGACTATTCTTTTAAAGTTTAGATGTGCAATATTGAAAAAAATGTACCTCTTGCTTCTGCTAGGAGATCATGTTGTTAATGTATACTTAATGTCTGTTGTTTTCTTTATTAGGAATCAGATGTGGCTTATATCCCAACAAGTGGCCTTGGTGGGGAAAATCTAGTTACAAGGGGTCAGTCAAGTGACCTCACACAATGGTACAAAGGAAAGTGTTTGTTAGAGCAAATCGGTAAGTGCAATCTTCCTCGTTTAAAAACTAATACATCTTAGTCCTGTGTGTGTTAAAACTTTCATTTTGGGAAAAATGTGAGACATAGTCATTGGAATGCAACATAATTAATTTTTCTAACTGAGAAATTGCTGTGATAGTTACTAAATACCGTTGATTCTAAAAAATATTACCGATTTCTTTTCAGATTCTTTCAAGCCACCACAGAGATCAGTGGATAAACCATTTAGACTGTGTGTTGCTGATGTTTTTAAAGGTTGGTTGTTATTATAATATTTTTACCATCATTTCACTGATATTTAACACAAGTGTTGAAAAATGCTGTCAAAATAAGACTTTAAGTTGGAACTTTATGTGTATCAGTAGTCTTGGACCAGAATAGTAAGTTTTCAAGTACTATTCCTTGCTGAGTTTCAAATAGTACTGCTGAAGGCGAAACACACTGGAAAAGAAATTGAGAAAGATAATCTGCATGACAAGTTATTTGTCTATGTAATGAGTTCATGGTTCTGTGGGACAGAATGTGGGACTTTCCCAAACTGGTTCTGCTGGACTATATCAATGTTTCTCAAACTTTTTAGGAGTGTGGCTTTAGGCTCTTTTGCTTTCCAGTCCTAGTTTTTAAACAAGTTTGTCTTGTTCCTTTTATGTTCATTGTTGTAGTTGTAAATAATGATACATTCTGTAATTTTTGTATAAACATTTGGGTATATAAGATGGAAGAAAATGGTGAGACTGTTACAACCAGCCAAGGATTTAAGGCAGTGAGCTATTCCCTAGCATTAATAGAGATAGGACCAGCAAGAATTACAACCAGTTCTTTTTTTGATTGTGTGGAGAAAATAGACTGCCTTGAGCCTGTAAGATTTTGGTGGTAAACTTGATTTTTTTTTTCCATTTAATCATTTACAATTGCAGGTAATATAGAAGAAATAAGGTTTGTAGACCCATCCCATTTAAAATATTCTGTAGGTCCCTTGAGAATTGTTGCAAACTAAATGACAGCATGATTTGAAATGTTGTAAATATTTGTAATCAAATATGATTATTGAAGTTCATATTTTAAGAAATTTTGCTTTATATTTAGGGTCTTTATAGAGGAGGTACAAAAAAAATCAGATCAAAATGCTGGTTTGTAAGTGGAAATACCAGGTTTGTGCAATTTTCACATGGGCCTTTGAGAAAACACTAGGTATTGTACATGCCCTTGGTTAGCTGATTTAACTGAAGCCATAATGTTAAATATTGCTTGCATGGGAACTTACCCTACTGTTATATCACTTGTTTTTTCATTATGCCATCACTGTGTTTATTTTTCTTTTTTTAATTTTGTGAACTGTGGGTAAGTATGTTAGGATTATTGATTGAGATCTTTCAAAACACTATCACAGCTTTTCATACACATACAATAATCATTTTTGTGTTAAGCAAAGTTTCACAAAATGAGCAGTTTCGACTAAATCTGTTTTGCTAAAGTATGCAAAAAAAAGACTTTGGAAGGGACTCAATTTACATATACAGAGTTTATCACTAAATGTGGCCTTTTAGGTGTTTTTTTAGGCTATTTTTTCTTACCTTATGATCTCAAAACTTAATTAACTTTGATGCCACCAGAGGAAGTAGCTGCAGATACAAGTATATGAAGCAACAGTTGTTCTCAGCTCTGTTCCAGTACCTGTGCATGTTCAGGAGGAGCTGTCCATAGAAGTGTGTAAAAAGTGAGAGTGCTGACTCTTACATAGTCTGGAAAACCCCTTTCTCTGTTCAGGCTGCCCACATATATGATTCACCTGCCTCAGCCAGATTTTAGCTGTTGTCCTCCGCAGCCCTCCTAATATTCATTCTCTCCAGCAAACTGTCTCCTGATTTAAGAGGTCCGTGTAAATTCCTTTGCTGCTGCATCAGTCCCTACTTACCACATTATATATGGTTCTGTCTAGGTCTGTCTAATGACTGACCTGACCCTAAAAAAACCTTGTCCACCAATCAGATCCTGAGGACAAAGAACATGTCCTGGCAAAACCCGAATACCATGATGCACAGAAAGTGGGCCATTTTTTATGCCCTGGTTCTGTCCCCTGCTGTCCATTTTCTACTTGCACTGATTTCAGTGGGAGCTGAAGGAACTTGACGCTTTTCAGGAAGCAGTCAGCATGGCAGTGGGTGAAGCTTCAGAGGGCACATTCATTTACCAAGCCAGACCTGGTGATGATGTGAGCAAAAGATAAATGGTTCTTGATTTAGTGCTTCAGTGGGAGTGGTTGAGAACCTGGAATCAGTTCATGTTTCTGGTTGCCGCAAGTGCTTGCAAAGACAGCTTCAGGTTGTTTTGTGTACCATTTTGAGGTGGTATGTGTGCCATGACTTTGGAATTCTTATTCTAGCCAGTATCTGCTTTGCCAGTTTTCTGTTTGACATTTGATGTCATCTGTTAATTGACTGTATTCATCTCATTTGCTGGAATGAATAGAGGAAAATGAGCATGCAGGTATACTGGTAATATTTTTCCAGCTAGAAAGATGGAAGCATTCATAACACGAAAGCATTGATCAGTGTCTGTGATGAATGCAGAGAGCAGGTTGGTAATAAGTGACCTCAAGATTTGAGATCAACTTGATCTTTTGAATTCAGTTTTCAATTCAGCTTTTATTTTAATATGAGACACAAAATACTAAGATGCTTGTTTATGTCACTGAATTCTGATATTCAGCTAAAGATTATTTGCCGCTTGTATGGATACTGAAAATTTCATTGTAGAATCGGTTTAGAGAGTTCTTTTTAAACACACCAGTAGACACATGCTAAGAAGATGAGGCATTTGTTAAGGTGTATGTGCATAAATGTTCATGTGTAGCCTATCCATGCATAGTAACTGGCATATTATTCAAATGAAGAACAGTGTTAGGACATTGAAGAAGAAAACTTAGCAGACCTTTTATTCAGAAATACTTAAAACATCCCCAGTTATAATAGTTTCTCATATTAAATAGGACTGAATCACTCTTTGACTTTTCCAGGAGCAAAAGTAGTAGGCAGACAGAGTGTGTAGGATTCTGACTCAGTTAAACAGTAAATGGCATAGGAATTTGCAACTGTATGTATGAGAATTATTATAAAATGTTTGTCGTATGCCTTTTATCTGTAGTTACAGTGAGAAAGTGCTGAATTAAAGAATATTGCTAGAAATTAAGGGGCTGCTTAGTCTAATACTGAAAAACTAAAAAAATACTTCTTCATGTATTTGTTTAAAGAAGGATATTTCTTCCTTAGTTCTGAAAAATATAAGATCTAGAGGTTTTGAATTCAGTGTTTCATTTTCATTATGATGTGCAGCTGGCTAACTTGCAAATACTGAACACTGCTGGGAGGGGAAAAAAAGTCTTCATTATGTTAAAAACTTGTCTATGCATTGCTGAGGACTAACTTGTGATGGGAAATTGACTGTGTTATGAAGTTTTTTGAAATTGTTGCTGTGTTTATTACAGACCAAGGGTCAGGATTTTGTGTGACTGGTAAAATAGAAGCAGGCTATATTCAAGTTGGAGAACGACTTCTGGCAATGCCTCCCAATGAAACTTGCACTGCAAAAGGTACAGTCTTCAGAAGCATGTTTACTTTCAGGTCAATACTGGGCTAGAAACAGTTACTGAAATGGTAACAGACTGTCAAACTGATACTAACTGTCAAACATAAATTGTGAAAGCATAAAACGAATTTCTTTAGATGTGACTGTGTCTGTATAAATATGTCTGTGAAGAGTATGTGAAATCTTGCATGCTTTTTTTTTACCATATCAGATAATCCAAATGTTATAGCCTTGTGGCTTTTGACATTGCTTTATGAAGAGCCTGTAAAAGCATTTGAGTTCCAGCAATGTCTATAAAGATGTTCAGTGCAAGAATCATTAATAATCAGCTTTACTGTGGAGTGTTACTGCTGTCAGGAAGCATGAGGATGTTGAACAGCCTTTAGAAATTAATCTTACAAATTGGTTGTGAAAAAGCTTGAGAATTAAGTTGTTGCTCCTGTTTGATGTTGTAAGATTTGTCAATGATCCTTTCACAGTGTCAAACTTTCAGGATATAGTTGTCATGAGCAACTAGAAAAGAGAAGAAAATTGGATTTAAATTTAAATCAGTTTGATTTCGGAAAAGAGGAATAGCTAGACATTAAATGCTTAGTTATTTCCTGATTAAGCCTGCTGTCTTTGTACTGCAGAGTTGGTTTTGTTTCATATGCGAATAGAAAGATAAAATGATGATTTTCCTACATTAACCAGTGAATAAAAAATTGAATCCCTGAGATATGAATAGGTTTTTGTATCTAAGTATTTCGCCTGAATTCAGCAATATGCTGGTTTGGTTGTCTGTTCTGTTCCAAACCCAGTTTGTTCAGGGCTGATTTGGGAAGCTCTTCAGTCTATCAGCTTACATAGTTCTATGCACATTATTCACATGCGCAGGAACGATACAATAATGTGGATGAATATGGGTATCAGACCACTGTAGTCACTCCTCTGCTTGGGAGTGGAGGAAGTACCATGGAAAGTGATGTATTTGGTCTGAGTATCTCCAGCGACACGATTCTATGGTTTTTCTTTAGTCCTGCCTCTCCTATGACTGAAATGCAAATGAAGGTTGGGAATATTAGGTCATTAAGCATGTATTATTTATATTTAATGTAAAGAAGTAATAATTTAATTTAGCATATGGTATTTACTGAAGGCAGTGTGCACATTAGGATTCAAGCTTTTCGTTTCAAGAGCCTGAATTTTTTCATTCTCTGATAATGACAGATACATGAAATAATTATCAACGCTGCTTAAAAAGTGGTACTTAACGTGCTTATAATTAAATCATGCTTTCTGGCATGTTTTTGGCCAGTGGTTTTGAGAAAAAAATCTGAAAGTCAAGAGGTACAGTCTGCAGCAAGATAGAATGAGATCCTATAAATATATTCAGTATTTCTAAAAACCAGGTTTTTTCTTTCTCTCTTGGTGTCTACCAGAAACCTCAGAATGTTCAATCAGAGCTAATTAGTCTTATCCTCACCTACAAGCCAGGTTGTCTTTTAAAGAAATTAAGATACATAAAGATCAGAATTACATTTCTTTTAAAGTTGCTTTCTAATAGGCACGATGTTGCAAACAAAAGGCTTCAGTTACGCTTTTTTATGAAAGAGTCAGCAAACGCACTTAGGGTAAATGAAAGTTGACACAGTACCATTAAAGTATATGAAAGATGCGGTCTAGGGTGTGCATGTGCCTCAAAGGATGGGTGGGGCAGATACGGAGATATTAGTACTACAGCGTTTTCAGGATTGCGTCATCTGTGCTGGTGACAAGGGCCAGGTCCCCTCCTCTGGCTTAAATAAGGCCATGTTATGGTGCAGGGTGCGGTGAGAGAGAATAGTGAATCCTCACCAAGGAGAAAAAAAAGCTTCCTCAGTCTTCTCAGTTAAAAAGCTTTTACTCTCAACCCATTCATACTGAAAATTGATGAGTAATGGTTGATGAAGCACAAATGGCCCAAACAGAGCTGTTTGTTTGTAGCTCAGAACCTAGGTACTTCACTGTGAGGTTCTGTTCTTACTCATTTCCAGGAATCACACTGCACGATGAACCAGTTGATTGGGCTGCAGCAGGAGATCACGTTAGTCTCACTTTGACCGGCATGGATATCATCAAAATCAAGTGAGCAAAACTGGGTTTCAGTCTAAGTAACGGTTTGTTTTTAATGAAAAGCTATATAACTATTACACTGGGCTATCAGCGGTTTACTTGAAGAATGATGTGGCTACCAGGATATTTAAAACCAAAGTGATGCATATCACCTGGCTTGCATGTATAAACGTTGGAAACATCTGCTACATGTGCAACAGCAGCCTCAGAAGAATACTGTCAGTTTTCATCCTTTGCCTTAGTGCTGACAGTGGTAGCATTCAAAGCCTTTTTCCTTTAGACTAGTCCTTGAACATTTTAATTGCCAAATAAATTAAAGGCATGTTGCTAAATTAAAAAAAAAAAAACAGAAAATTCGTAAAGAGCTTAAATAATCAGTCATTCTAACAAGATACATCCGAACAACTGCCATTTTGTACTAATAAGTAAATCTGTACAAGTGGAATTGATGGAAACTGTTTATTCAACACATTTGTAAGATTTGTTATCCCAAGTGTTTTGCTGCGGCGTGGTCTGATAGGGAGCCACAGCAAATCTCTTTTCGTCTTGTCCAGTGAGTAGGTTTCATGCTAAGCATTAGCCTCAAGCTTTTAGGCATCAGTTGTTGTTCAGGCCAGATAATTGGATCCATAGTTTGTTCAGCTTTTTTTATGTTCCAGTTGTACTTCAGACAGCAAACATTCAAGCTACTTTTTGAAAACCTCCTTGCGTTGATAGTTTTTGAAATTTATGCTCTGATTCAGGGGAAAAGTATAGGTGTTCTGTATTGCCATTCTGTAATAGGGTGGGATTCTCAGTGGTAAAAGGGTTCTATTTGTTGAATGAAGTCTTGAGTCAATTTGTTACCTTGATGTCATTCAGGCTTTGGAGATCTGTTAGATTTGTCAAGAAAAGTTACGAATTTTCAAGTCCCCTTGATACTGATGAAATTTGACGTATATGTGTAATCGTGATGTTTGTTCTCTTCCATTGTGTTTTCCTGTGTAGGTTTAATTTTCCTTTTGTTTTAGATGGCTAAAACTAGCCCCTGTGAAAAAGCTGTGTCTAATCTACTTACCAACTTGTAACAAGCAGCAGCTTTCTTGTGACTGTAGCATTTTTTGGAAATGAGTGCTGCTGAGAGCTCAGTTTTTGAGTCCTGATCATGATGTTCCCTTATCCAGAAAATATTTGAGCTACCGGCAGCAGTACTGCAGTTTTGGGCACGCTGCAGGATTTTATGCTATTGACCTGAAACACTGAATCTCTGAATGAAAGTCTAATTCTTAAAAATATCTACGCACAGGAAACAATGACATTTTCAGAAACTGATTTGCAATGGACGTAATTGTTCACTGAACTAGACAGAGCCCTTCATGCATACACACAAAATAAGGTAGACATTGTCTAGGAACTCATTTTGTTACAGGCTTTAATACAGTGTTCCTGGATATCCACACACCCATCCACCCCCTCCCACCCCAGTTATATGAAAGTGGTGTTGCTTTTCCTTTGCTTGTCTTAATCGCTGCACTGGTAAAAGATGATTATTGAACACTTGTATGTCAAGACATACCTGTTTGCTTGATTTTTTTTGTTTGTTTGTTTTCTCTTGTAGTGTGGGCTGTGTATTTTGTGATCCCAAGGAACCCATTAAAGTTTGCACTCGGTTCAGAGCTCGGGTTCTCATCTTCAATATTGAGATTCCTATCACTAAGGGATTTCCTGTAAGTCTCAGTGAAAACTGTGTCCGCTGCAGGTTGCTCAGGGCTTTTCCTCTCCGTGTTTGACCCCCTGAATATAAGACACATTCCAAATCCAGAAGTAGTTCTGTCTCTCCAGAGGAAACAGATTCTTCTGTAATTTGTAGTGGATAGAAGGGGCTACTGTGGCTCTTTACGCATATTCTTACTGGCTTTTAATACATAGCTGAGCCCTGTCAGAGAATCTTGAGTTTCACCACAGCTAGGCTGTCCTTTTGAAGCTCACATATTGCAGAAGTATAATGATGCACTTAGGTGTAAGATACCTTTTAAAATAAATAAAATATCAATTCATGCTACAGAACTGCACTGAGGTGGCAAAAGCAAAACACTTAAGGATGAAAAATGTACTTTTGATGACATAAAACATGGCTTTTGTGTCATGTAGGTAGTGATCACAAAGTTTGAGAACTAGGAACAGTTTCTGGATGTGAGGCAGACACTCCTGTGAGTGATATTTTATAAGCCTTTGTTTAAAAAATCAGTCTTAAAACAAGCTGATCTTTTCAGGTATTAACACCTAGGATTGCTGATGATCATAGGATGTTTAATAACTGCAAAAAAATGTTTTCAGGTGCTTTTACACTATCAAACCGTCAGTGAACCTGCTACTATTACAAGACTGTTGAGTGTCCTGCACAAAAGCACTGGTGAAGTGACAAAGAAAAAACCTAAGTAAGTGTTTTGAATAGTTAAAAATTACTCACGAAATGGGTTGACTTTTAATACACAGCATATCAAACAGGTTCTACTATGAATCAATAGTATATTATAAGAATATGCTTTTATTGTTTTAGTTGGTTTCATGTTTGGATTTCAATGTGCTTTAAATGTGAAAAACCTCCTGCCCACTTGATAAATGCAGAGCACCTGAGAAATACAATGACTTAGGCTTAAGATCACTTGCAGAATTGGGAATGAATTGTAGACCAAGAGCCCTGCACTTAAAGGACTTTTTTTTCTCTTTTTTAACAGTGTGTCTTCTTTTACTGTTAGAGCGTGGCATCCTTGTGTAATTCTGGCAGAGGTTTACTCTTCAAAATACGTTTGACTGGACAGTGGATCAGGGTGAAAAATTAGGGAGTCTTCCCATAGAACTACAATAACATCCCTCCAGTTATTTAAGCTGCATTTGGCTAGAAATGCTATTTGATACATACAACATTTTCAGAATAATCCTTTTCCAGAAATTGCATGGCTGAAACTGTTGCAGACTTCTGCAGAGCAGTGAATTGGATCTTTAGTTGTGGGGTTTGAAGCAAGACTTTATTTCCACTTGACATGGAAAAACAGGTGGTAATGAGATAATTAGCTTCAACATAAGTTGCTGTATGATGTGGTGAGTGCCCTTCTCTAGAAGTTTTTGAAGAAAACTTAGATACCTTATTAAAATGTATACTCTAGGCAAATGAGTTTTCAGTCTCATGGCTTGGTTTATACTTGAAAACAAACTTGATAATTTTATTTTGGGCCTTTTAAGATAATTTTTTTTCCCATTTATTCAGTGTTGTTTTCTTCATTTATCCAGGCATATATTTCTAATAGAGTTTTCTGCTTTTTTACCTGCAGGTTCTTGGCTAAAGGACAGAATGCTCTAATAGAACTACAAACTCAAAGACCTGTTGCTCTAGAATTGTACAAAGATTTTAAAGAGCTGGGGAGATTTATGTTACGCTACAGTGGCTCCACTATTGCTGCAGGAGTTGTTACAGAGGTATGGCATTTTTGTAATGGGCTTTCTATACTATAGAGAAACAATGCTATGGTTATGTTCTATACACTCTAACCTGAAAAGTGATTTTTTTCTACTAAAATGAAACAGTGCTTCAGCAAAATGTGAGGAAAACTTGTCACGGTTCTGTTTAATTTCTTAGGAGTAAAACTTACTCTATTTAGAATTTCTCTTTTTCGCCTTCAAATTAAAAAATAACCTTTCCCTATTTTAACATATTTTTAACATATATTTTAACAATGTTTTTGAAATCTGCCTATATAAATATACTGGAAGTAGTTTGTAAATAAGAAGTGTTAGCCGTTTTTACTATGTCTAGGTTGGGTCCCATATCCTTTTCTGTTAAAATTAAAGACAGTTTTACATTTGATTCTTACTGATGCCTGTAGACATTTTCTGATCCTGTGTGAGAGGAAGCAAAGACTGTGGGGCTAAATGTAAGTGGTTTTTGTCTTCTAGAAGCAAAAAATATGAATGTTGGTCTATCGGTCCCTTTAAAAAAATCTTGCTATGATTTTTGTATTAGAATTTAAGTTGCAGTTCTAGTCCTGAAGGAGTGCAATTTGGTCACATTAACCAAGAGTTCTGGTGCTGAGAACATAGGGGTGAGTCATTTAATGTCAAAACTTGGAACTAGAGCATGAACGTTTCTGGTTTCTCCATGTATGCGTAGGAATCACGTGCTCAGTCAGTCAGAGGCCTTATGGATCTATAATGCTCTTAACAATCTGTCTGGTCTTAAATAAGATCCAGAACTAGGATGGATTACACCTGTTTTTCATTAAATTTAAGTTGAGGTGAGAGGGGTTCTGTTTAGGTCTGCAGTGTTTAGATCTAGACCAATGTTTGTAGAATTGGGACTAATTAACCTCTTTGGTTTGTTCTTTGGGAATTGCTATTCTAGTACCTACCTTCTTGTTCCAGAGAATTTAAGTGGAAAAGGAATTACTTCTTCAACTAACTATGTAATATTGAAAAACACTGTCATCCTTTTAGTACTTAATTTTTCACCATAGGGTTTTTTCCATTTACTTGTATTTTTAGATTAAAGAATGACAGTGCTGACAGAATTTCCATCGTCCAACAAAACTCAATCAGATATCCAAACTTCCGTTTAAGAATTCAGTTATTTCAGTTGAAGGAACAAGTGCAATTAACTGGGGAGAAGATGGTGATGACAAATGTTAAATTGTGTGAGACATCTGGGGATCCCTTCATCAGTCTCTCCTGCTGCAGAACAGATGCCAACTGACAAGGAACTGCAAGCATTGCACTTCTTGATCTCAAGAATCTCACGTGTTTCTCCATATGGAATTTAGCCCTTAGAGAAGTTGATGGAAAAATATTAGGAATTTGAATTAGAGAAAAAGATGATGAATTATCATGAAACAAACTCCTTACTTCCAGACATAAATTGTTTACATATTTTCTTTGATTGCTCTTTTGCTGCACATTAATTCAGTAAAGTAACTTTATTGGTCTAATATATTTTTAGGTTTGAGTTGAATGCATATTCAGGGAAAAAAGGAACTATTTACCTTGTTTTCAAGAGAATGGCATGTAGTATTATCATGGGATTGTTTTCCCTGTCCCAAAATTTATTTTAAAAAAAAGAAATTTTCTTTTGCTGTGTAGTGGAAGCTGTGCCAACTTTGGCTAATTTTATTTTTTAAACAGTAAGAATAATAAAATAAATTTGTCTGAGCATTTTTGTCTCCCTCGTCTTTGTTATTTAAACACTCCTAAATTGTGTTAAATCATTCTTCACTTACCGTAACTGTGAAGTTTCAGAGTAAACTTTATGAGTTAAAATGCGAAACTGGCATCCAACTTGGCTTTCTGAAGAAATAATTTCAGTTTTTCTCATGTTACTCTGGGCAGCCACTGCACATACACATCTCTTTCATCCAGACGTGGTGCTCTTTTGAACAAAGGCTGGCAGTTTAAGCTTGTGGTGTCTGCTAAAGCCAAATTATGCTGAATGACGCCTGTAACTCCTTCCTGCTTTTCAATAATGGGGCAGATGAAACCTCCCAGCTGAAACGAGGGTCCTTCTGCCACCTCCAGCTCAGGAGAGACACACTTCACTACAATTTGGAAGGGTTTTTTTTCAGTAGGAATTTTGAGAGGACCTTAGGTATTTCAGGACCTGTCTGTGAGTGCAAAGTAGAGACAATTCACCTTTGCCCAGAGTTAGTAGCGGGCGGCAGGAACTGAAGCATTCACTCCAGAGTTGGTTGCTGGGATTAACCGAAGTACAGCTGTGTCCAGAGTAGTGAAGAACACAAAAATGCTATGGTTGTTACTTAGTTTACAGTTGTCTATGGTCTGTACCTACTCTTCCCACATGTTTTTTGTTTGTAGATAACATTTTTTTACACTTAGGTGTTTTAGCCCAAGTTCAGCAGCTACCTGCACTTGACCACAAAGATAAATTGTACTGTTGGCTGCACAGATGTTTGTAGAAGTATCGGCAGTGCTTTATGTGGAAATGACTTTTCTTGTAAATCTGAAATATCTGAAAACTGTTACTGCCAAAACTGAAGCGTATGGATTACCACTGTTTGTTAAGTCTTTTTATAGATCAAAAATTGCACTTAAATATTTACCAGGTTCAACATGCCACTGTGAAGGTTTTGGTGCCCTTCTTGGGTTCCAGAAGAGGTTTATACTGCCAAGCTCCTGCATTGAACCTGTTCCACTTGAGCTTGCCTTCAAACTTTGAAGGTGTTTAGGTTGCCCTTATGTCAGGGGGACAGCTACAGTCTTCGCTTTTAGGACTTGCTTAAATTCCTTATGTTTATGGACAAGGAAGTGTGATACACGGTGAACCTCTGATAACTCTTCTCAAACATGGTTGCATTAAATTTTGAGGCTCAGTATACTGTGATTACAGAAAATCTGCTGCATAGTTTCCCAGTTTACAGCTTGGGAGAAGCAGAGGTATTACCTAATCCAGTTTCAATGTGACTGCACTACCTTTCAACACAGATTTGAACTCTGCCCAGAGGTGCCACTTGGTTGAAGCATAAATGATCTGTTGTTGTGCAATAGAAGCATATCACCTTTCTCCAATCAAAATACGATCACATGTTGATCCACGTGAAATTTGGTGGCTTGGCAGTTGTCTAGGGTGCAAAATCTTCCTAAACTGCTGATTGAGATATTCACAATTTCCTGGTGAGAACATACTGCTCTGTGGGTGTAGTGTTTTGAATATCTCTGGAGAGTAAGGAGGTGGCATGCAATCTTAAAGCAATTTGATAATCTTAAGCATTGCCTTGGAGAAAAATGTCTTTTACACAGTTCTTACCGGGGTAGGTTAGGTTCTAGGGCAGTTAATGAAAAAACTAATTGTCTGTAACAGGCTTCCCTATAGTAAGGTGGCTTCCACTGGAACATTTAAGGAAAGGAAAGCATGAAAGGCACTGTCTTGGTTTTTTTTGGGGGGGAAAAAGATGAATTTCTGACAACATCGAACAGTGTACCAGGGAGGATGGTGCTTCTCAAGTGTTTGAATTGAGGGATCACTCAGCTGTTAGTTTTGTTTGATGTTTGGGGATATTGGTGGAAAAACATTTCTTAGTGCTTCAAAACCTTTCAGGTTGGCAAGTGCATTGGTTTTGGAGACACAAGGAAAAGTATTGATGATGGCAAAACAGTGAACACGAGCTGCAGACATGCTGGTCTTAAGTGTGTTTTCTTGTGTCTGCTGACACTTAGAAGCTGGTTCCTGGCTAGGCGTTTGAGTGTTGAATTGTTTTGTTTAGTTGTTGCAAAATGTCTTCAGACTGTAACTTGAGAAACTCTTACAGGTAGAAATTCCTCCTCTCAAACCATTATTTTTCTCTCTTTTTTCAGTACTTTATTTCCTGTAGACAGAGAAAAGCTGTTTTCCAGCAACAACGCTCTTCTTGCCTTCTTGCTTCAACTCCTAGAAAAGAACCAAATGTCACAGAAATACTAATATTCCGTGTTTCCTCTTACCTCCTGTTGTCGCCAGGATTTGCTCTTGCTTTTAGGCACGTGGTGCAGGGAAGACAGAGAGATGGGGAGGAGTTTGGACTTGCTGTGCAAATACATACAGACATACTAATCTAAATTGGTGCCTTGGGAAAAAAAATCACAGATGAAGCAAGCAGCTAACGATGGCTCACTCAAAGGCTCTCTTAGTGCTGGAAAACTTCATAGGTGGCAAATTTGTTCCTTGTTCCTCCTACATAGACTCCTATAATCCGTCCACCGGAGATGTCTATTGCAAGGTGCCAGACAGTGGCAAAGAAGAGGTGAGTACTATCCGCGTGTACAAAGAAGTGAAAACATGTAACAATAACCTTTTGAGTGAGAGAGGCTGAAGGTGAGAGAACAGAAAAATGATTACTTCAATGCTTAAATAAGTAAGTTCTTCATTATATTGTGGTATTTTGTAATCCACTGCTGTGGCAGCAAATGCTGTCTTTTTTACATTTTGTTATTAGAAAGTTATGGTCTGTATCCTAAGCTGGTGTGAATCAACAAAGTTTCAGTAGCTTACATGGAGCTCCTTCAGCTCACATGGGAGATGCCTTCTACATAAATTAACAATAACACCCAGACTGGCTGTAAATATAAACAATCTGTAAGTGAGAAGAGGGTTTATTGGTATCTTCTGTAAATAAATTTAGAGGCACCATATGCAACTAAATATGTTCTCTCTTAGTGTCCTGACGATCTGCAATTTTAATTTAAAAGGATTTTTGGCTTGGTGTCTCTTCTCTGAACATGGTAAAAAGCTTTCAGACCTCTGGTTTTGATATTAGCAGTTGGATATTCAGTGGAAGTGATGAAGTGGCTGGGATGAGTGCATTTCCTTATAAAATACCCTGTCCTCTGCATCCATAGGGTTTCCTGGTCTTGTGCTTTCTAGTGGGGTGAATGTTTCCTGGAACCTTGTATATATTCAGGTGTGGATGGACAATGACATTTGTCAGGGGAGCTGCAGTTTCACTGATGCTACTTTATAGAGGACCTACAAGTCTGTGCCAAAATAGTGTTTCAGACTTAACTGAAGAGGGAATTGACTGGACATAGCACAGAGGGCTTGGAAAATATTGTCAAGTAGCAGACAGCATTTTCAAAATGTTTTTTAAAACAAACTACTACTGTGTGTAGCTGTTTCCTTCACTTGCATTTCAGCCTTATTGACATCCTTTCTCTTTGCTTCTCTCAGCAGAAACCTTTGCACTGTAATTTCAACTGGGTAAATATTTGTTAGATGCTGATGACCAAGGGTTAAAGAGTAACAGGCTGAGTTTGTTAGAATACATCTGTGTAAGTTCATTCCAATCCTAATAATGCCTGAAATGATTGCCCTTCGATGTGCAGGTGCAAATTTCCCTGTCCATTCATTTGCAAACTCATTAAAGCCGGAGAGATCCGAGAATGCCAGAGGCTGCTGTCCACTCTAGAGATGCAGTTCAAACATTACCAAGAGCAATGGCTTTTCTCTTTCAGCTGAGTCAATGGTTATGTGTAGCAGTTTAAAGACCTGTAAATTAGTGGTGTCTTGCTTTTAGATAACTATACAAGAAGGTTGGACTCTATCGAGCTGGTATCCACTGTTGACTGATGGATTATGCTGAAGAAAATGCAATCACATACTGCTTGAGGTTATCTAGAGATACTGAAGCAAGCATCTAGACCCAGTTCAACAAAGAAAGGACTTAGGATGCTGGTTTCTAGCAAGGCTTGATGTCCAGCTGGACATTTTCATGGTTAATTTTAGTGGGAAGTTAGAAGGTGAAATGAGGGGACACAGTGAGTTTGTTGCTGACCCTGGAGTTTAATACCAGATCAGCTGCAGTGGCCATTTCAGCCACTTTCTGCCAAAAACACTGAAATGTATTTTCTTCTAGGGGTTAGTTTGTCCCCCAGCTAAATGTCTTAAATTCTGACTAGCCGAACCACAGCTGGCTGAATAGGTGCCCTGTATCTCCAATACACAGGCTGATGAGGACTAATTAGTGCTGGCAAATATCTACTTTAAAAACACTTCTCTTTAAAGAACCTTGCTCCTGTGCATCACTGTTTGCAAAAGCAAACATCATGTCCTGAGGTCAGTTCAGTTTGGGGTATTTTGATAGCAACCCTTTACAGTAGGTCTGGACTGTGTGTTGTTTCTGTGTCTGTCTTGTGCTGAAGAGGAAAGCAGAAGGAAGTATTTCAGACACAGGAGTTCATAGTTGAATTCTTATGTGTATTTTCTTTGTGGCTTGACTTTCTTTGCTGCTTTTTGCTAGTCAAACTAAGTAACTGTTTAACCTTTGTATGTTCTCTTACTTCTCTACAAATCTCTCTCCTTTGTTTTCTCTTACTTTTTTTTTTAGATGAATCTACGGCCACTTAATTCCTTCCTTTGCTACTTTTCTGCCAACCGTGAAAAAGCAGTATTTTTGTCCTTCTTCTAAACCCACTGAAGGGTTAAAAGTGCAGACAGTGTTGTCTATCTCCTCTCCTGGCAGCATCTGGTGGAAAGAGCCGCAGAGGAGAGGACAGATGAGCAGCAGAACCGCAGGATGGGAGGGTGGAAGAACGAGTTAATTAGTGAAGGTGGTATGGTTTCACAGAGGGTGAACCTTTTCAGGGTAGTGTGGCATCTGCACCAGACTCACTCAGGAAGCTGCAGTTCCCCTTTCCCAGGGCTGTTTTGGTCCTGCTTCAGCTGTTTGGGGGCTGACAGCCTGCTACCATCGGCACTTGAGCAGGAGATTGTAGAACTACAGTCGAAAGAGAAGAGTTTGGGTTTCTGAGTTTGGCCAGTGATTCGTCTGACCCTCAGTGTGTTGGTTTATTTCCCACTTTGCCCTCTGTACTGGTGTTGTTCTGGCTTTCACACTCTGGGCCTTATTTTTACAGGGCTATAAATTCTGATGTGCATGGGAGGGGGAAGGAGAAGGGGTAGATAAATTTGTTTGTGGTTTGTTTTTTTTTTCCCCACTTGAACTTTTGTGCCCTCGTGAGTAAAATGTCTTTGGAGTGTCTGTAAATTATTTTGTGATCGTTTTTATAACACCCATCGCAATCTGAGGGAACAAATCTGGAACTCAGTTTTGTGGAATTGGTGTAAAGGAGCCTTCAGTGACTTCATGGGAACCAGCAACATGGCAACATTCAGAGAGGTCATATGATCTGATTAATATTACATTAGCATCCTCCTAGTTATTGATTTTGGCAGATTTCCAAAAGCTGAAGAAATTTTATGAGCAAAAACTTTAGGAAATCAGCTAAGACGACTTTGAATAAAGCCCCACTTTGATGCATGTATTAGACATTGGGAGTATTGAATAAGTGATACATAGGAAGCGAAAGTTGGGAAATAAGGCAGGTAATTAAAATATGGAGGAATATTGATGACCATCTTTAATTTGTGTGAGACTGCTAAACATGAAGAAGGAACTGCTTATAAAACAACGCAGGTAACTTCCATTTAGGAGTCCAGAGGAAATGATTGCTGGGAGAGAAAGCCTTCTGCTGAATTTTAATCCTTTGAAGACTAGTCTGCTTCAGAAAAGTGTTGGTTATCTGCTACTGTTCAGAAATGTCAGGCTGAAGGACCATGCAGTAGTCATGTACATCTCAAGCAAAATACTGATAAGACTGGTGTGCATCTGTATAAATGCTTACAATGATTCTTATCTGTAGGCTTTGTTAGGTGTCTGATGAAGAGAACAGACTAAACCACAAGAGTTTAGAAAGGAGATTTTTTTTTTGTGAGGGCATTAATGAGTTTTTAGCTGAGATCAGGTAAGATAAAATTTTTCTGGATGTCCATTCTCTAAATATATTCTTAGTCCTTGCTTGAACCAAATGGTGGGAGGGGGAGAGCAAATCAAGAGCTTGCAGGGCATCCAGTCCAGTCCTTACCCAGTGCCTTTCTTTCTTCATTGCCGGGTGTGGCTGAAGTGTTGCAAGGGTTGTGCATGTTTAGACAGAATCTGCATTTGCTCTGGGGAGATTATTGCTCTTTTCTCCATGAGAAAAAAGATTCTTTTTTGTTTTGGCCAGTGGCACTTGCTGGTGCTATTCGACTAGTCCAGTATTTCTTCCAGGCCTGGAGGGTGGCCCACAAGTTGCTGTGATTTGAAGAAAAGCAAGAGTTCCAGTGGAAGTTTCTTTTCTAGATACTCTGTTTCAATAATGCTTCTTGGTTTATGGGATAATGTCTTGATGACAACAGAGAAGCTTTAAGATGTCATCTTCCCTGCAATGTGATCTGGATTACTAGTCTCTGAAATATGAATTCATCTGCTGAGTGTTCGAGATTTTCTTAAGCCTTCCATTAGCATTCACCATCCTTCTTTTGATTTTTTTAGGTGGAAGCTGCTGTCAAAGCTGCCAAAGATGCCTTCCCAATTTGGTCCTCAAAAAGTCCATTGGAAAGATCTCAGATCCTGAACAAACTGGCAGACCTGATTGAACATGACCTGGAAGCATTTGCACAAGCAGAGTCAAAGGATCAGGGTAAAAATTGGAACTGTTGATCTCAAATACAGTGTGCCTTGCTGAATATTGAAATGGACGATTCGGATGAAATTTTTACTGTGGTATGAACTGTTGAAACAAATTGGAGTTGACGTGCATGGACTTTGAGGAGGTTTTGGATTTGGGATTCCTGGGGCACTCTTGCTTTTCAGAATTGCTGACTTTGACTTCAGTAGTCAGATATTTGGAATGCATTCAAGGGGGGAGCTGCTGTCACTGACTGTGGTTGCAGTGTGCTGGGGATTTCTTGGGCACAGGACAAAAGACATTTCCCAAAACACACACAAATCAACTTTCAAAGCAGACTATAAAGCGCTCTTTCTGTCCATGATGACAGCAGTGTGTTTGTTTTTGTTCCAGGAAAAACTATTACGTTTGCCAGAACAGTGGACATCCCTCGGGCTGTGCACAACTTCCGATTCTTCGCCTCTTCCATCCTTCATCACGTCACAGAGTGCACGGAGATGCCAAGCATGGGCTGTATGCACTACACCTCGAGGGCACCTGTGGGAGTTGGTATGATGATCCTGACATACTGAAAAGCTTGGCAGAATGTCTGCCTCAGTGGGGGCTCAGCAAAGAAAAGATTTTTTCAAAAGCATTTATTGTCTCTAAGTCATGTGCTAAACACGGGCTTGTCTGCTACAGCATCAGCAACTTCATGTAAAATCAGTTATACTACTTCATGGCAAAAAAAAAAAAAAAGACTGCATGCCTAAAAAGCTTAACCTGTTGCTCTCACCTTCAAAATCTCTCTTGCGTTGTGTCTTTGTGGGAGGGCATTACGGCTGTGGATCAGTGAGGCATGCAAAGCACTGAGCTGCTGCTCCTGCCGGGAGAGCAGGATCCTCCTCTCCTTTGGGAAAGCAGCAGCAGTTTGCAATGAGGCTGTGACCCGAGTGCACGTGGTGAATAAACCACTCTAGCTGGGGAATCACTGAACTCGGCCACTAGATGCTGCTGCTGCTTCAGAAATAAAGTGGTTGTGCTGAGCTGACAAGTAATGGTGTTGTAATCATTTCATTATTAGGTTATATATATGTGATATATATGATAGAAATAACATCCATCAAAGAGAAAGAAATCCTGTGGCTTTTGTGAGGAGTCACACCTGACAATTACAGGTTTTTTTCATAATTTCCTATAAGTATGTAAAGTGAAAATATTCCTAAAGGCAATTACTGAAAATAATTCTGGTCATTCAGCAATTTGTGGGAACAACAGCTTATAGAGTGATAAATTTTGGCACTCATACAAATTTATCTGGGACTAAAATTTATCTGGGAACTATGCACTATATGCTGTATGTAGTTTCTTCGATATTAAAATGGAAAAATAAAAACAGCTTTAAAGGGCAAGAGAAAGCAGGAATAATCTGAGCTGGTACATGCGGCCTGGAGAAGAGAAAGCTCTTGGGAAACCTACAAGATAGTTGAGGAGGGACTTTATACAAGGACATGTAGTGATAGGAAAAGGGGTAATGGCTTCAAACTGAAGGAGGGTAGGTTTAGATTAGATATTAGGAAGAAATTATTTGCTGTGTGGCTCTGAAACAGTTTGCCCAGAGAAGTGCTCAATGCCCCAACCCTGCAAGTGTCCAAGGCCAAGTTGGATGGGGCTTTGAGCGATCTGGTCTAGTAGAAGGTGTCCCTGCGCATGGCAGGGGTTTGGAACCGGATGATCTTTAAAGACCCTCACAAACCAAACCATTCTAAAATTACTTTCACTTGCTGTTTGCTAACACTAAGTATTACCACAGACCAGTTGTTGTAAATGATTGTTATGGCGAACCTTGCATTAATATTCATAGGGAACACTAAAAAGCTTCATGTGAGTATAAGATTCTGCCCTGAACAAAGAGCAAAACTTATTCAGAGAGTTCAGCTGATCACTTCTAGAATAATTTATGCAGATTTTCTAAAAAGTTATCTTGCTGTGAGAAATGCTGCAAATTTATTTTACAATTGTCTGTAAATAAAAGCCATGGCCAAATTCCCTTCATTAGATCTGAATTGGTGTATAACTGCTTGAGGTCAGAGAAACGAGTTTTGTATCCCAGCAGACTTACCTCCTGTCTTTGTGGTTTGGTTTTGTAGCTGGTTTAATCAGTCCTTGGAATTTGCCACTCTATTTGTTGACTTGGAAAATAGCTCCTGCCATTGCATGTGGAAATACTGTGGTTGCCAAGCCAAGTGAGATGACATCTGTCACAGCTTGGATGATGTGCAAGCTCTTGGAGAAAGCAGGTGAGTCCTTTAGTGTGCTAAGGAGGGGGAATGGGGTGCTTGTTGGTGCTCCACTTTTTTTTCTTGCAGAAATCAGAAGGTGCTCAAAGGCTTTGGGAAAGACTGTTTGCTGTAGCTGAATATTGCACTGGAGAACAAAAAGCTTTCCCTGCCCTCATACTATCCTATCTCCTCACCCCAGCTATTGCCCATTTTTTTCCACCATCTTCTGATGAAAATTTTGGGGTGCATCCTTTGCCCCTTCTGCACTCCGCTTAAAGATGTCCTTACTCTGTGGTGCCAGCAAAGGAGCCAAGAGCATAAAAGAGTGCGAATCAGCTCTCGGTAACTATGTCACTGCTGTATTTGGTGCACTAGTGATTAAAACTGGGAGGGCAATTGCTTCTTCCCAGAATGAGTGAACACCACATCTCTGATGATTCATGCCAGACAAGTTTGATTGATTAGTAGAATTGGTTTTACCATTTAGCCCATGATACCCAGAGCTGTTTAACATCATGAATTTCAGCTCCTAGTGAAGTTAAGGGTCAGTATTTGTCACCCTGGAGCTGCTGGTAACTTTCTAACTTCAGGGACAAAACACAGTGAAATCCAATGGGAATGGTACTTTGACTGTGTGCCTTTGTTCCCACCAGGGGTGCCTCCCGGGGTGGTGAACATTGTGTTTGGAACGGGTGCCAAGGCAGGAGAGGCCCTGGTGTGCCACCCCGACGTGCCTCTGATCTCCTTCACGGGGAGCACGCTGACAGCCCAGCGGATCACGGAGAAAAGCGCTCCGCACTGCAAGCGGCTCTCGCTGGAGCTGGGAGGCAAAAACCCCGCCATCATCTTTGATGACGCCGACTTGAGCCAGTGCATCCCCACCACTGTGAGGTCCAGCTTTGCCAACCAGGTGCCTCCCCCCCTCTATGACACATAAACCCTGTTGGCAGCAGGAGGGGTTATGTCTGAGAGTTTGCGTGCATGTGTGCACCTCCCTTTGGACCTGAATCCCAAATTGTCAAGGTCTGAATCCCAAATTGTTCCAAGATTGTGTTGTGAGAAAATCCTAAGTAGAAAAACATGAAAAAGGTTTTATTATCCCACAAGGAGGGAAACAAAGTAATATAAAGCTCTTCTTCATGCTCTCCATCAGAAGATAACAAGGTGTTATTACTCCTCTCAAAGCAGATATGTTTCTTATCTCTCTAGGAAACAGCTGCTCTAAGTCCCACTGTGCAAGTAAGTGGGAAGGTTGTTGATTCACTAGAATTAAGTTAGGGAACTTCCCACAAAATTTTACTAACATTGTTTTTCCCTCATCAACACTGTCAGGAGAGAGCACCAAAGCCAGGAAATTGTATCTGGGTAAATGTTCAGAAAAATAGCTTGGTATCAGGAGAGATTATCAGGAAATGATGAGAGAGATCATTCAGAGTTGGGAATCACATTTCCGATTAAAAATGTTGGAGAAGAAAGCATATAATCAATGAAAAATAAAGTTTATTTATGGTGGTGATTTCATGATCCTGATACTGTTTTGCCTTTTCCTTCTCTTTTCCTTTTTTGTCTAGAAAAAAATTCCCACTTTGCAGTGCTGGTTAATGTAGTTTGCATTCCTGAGGCTGCAGGGACACAAGTGTTCAGGGATGTAATTCCTAGTACATGTCAATAGTGCAATGTAATATGAACCAATATTGTTGATTTCTTGTTTGTTTCTTTCTTTTTGGTAGGGTGAGATCTGTCTCTGCACCTCCAGGATCTTTGTTCAGAGGGGAATATACAATGAGTTTTTGAAGAGGTTTGTGGCAGAGGCCAAGAAGTGGAAGACTGGGAATCCCTCAGATCCTACAGTCAACATAGGAGCACTAATAAGTAAAGAGCATCTACAAAAGGTGATGTTACATGGAGTTCATGTGATTTCCTGTCATCTTTTAGAGGGCTACAGAAGGTAATTTCAGGAGTATGTGTAAAGGATCATGTCCTCTCCAAGATTAGCTCTGAGGGATGATATCTCAAGACCATTATAAGGTATCTTTTAAATGAGGTTTCTGTTGCCTATGGCCTTGGATCACATGATTACTCTCAAAAAATCAAACTCCCTGGGGAAAATAATCTAAAATAACAAAAGAATATTTCCTGTTTGAATGAAATTATTCTAATGGTTTCTAAATCCTGAATTTATACTCACTAATCTTAAAGCTCAGCAACATTTTCATGGATTTTAATAGTGCATTTGCTAGGATCACTAATTTGCCTGTTAAGTTAGTTGACAAGGTAAAAAGTTTTATTTTTATATCACTCTGGCAAATTCTGTCTTGTACAAAACACAGTTTCCTAGAGCTGCTTGCAGTAATTTGGAATGGTCTGTGTGTGGAGAGCAGCTGAGAGGGTGCACAGTTAGACACAGCCTGCTCTAGTGGCGCATATGAAATGAATGTTGCAGTGTCAGAGTTCAGGGAGAGCTCATATCCCAGAACTCTCTGCTGCAAGAAGCAGACCGAAAAACCACAGAGTGAGAGAAACCCAGACCTCTTGATATGCTTCCTGATGCCTCAGCAGGTTCTCCAGGTTCTCCTGTTCTGAAGTAGAGTGGTAGAAACCCCCACTTCCTGAGGTCCTTAGTCTGTAGCACCACAGAGAACTTCCAAGTTTAACCTACCTAGGTGGCTAAAAGAAGAAAAAGGTAAAGAAGCCCTGCAGTATCTCTGTGGTCTTTCTATAAGGAGAGAAACCAGGCAACGATTGCTGAACAGCAGAAGCAGATCAACAGCATGTCCTGTGTGTTCAAGGTAGTAAGCATAAGGTAGCAGCAGCCATGGAAACATCTTTAATAATTTAGTGATGAGATTTTCTGTAGAATTCATGGCTTCGTCATGCTAGTGGCATGCAAACATTTTAAAAGCTTGCCTGTGAGGCAGGAAAATACTACTGATCCCTTGGAGTAAATGAGTGAACCGTGGCGTGGGATGAATGGCTAAGTGCCCAGGCTCCTGAGAGAAGGGAGGGAGGCTCTGTGACCACTTGTGTTTTCACCAGGGCCCTACCTTTTTGACAATACTTAGCGGGAAGGGCCAGCAGTGTTGCCTGCTAGGCTAGCAAGTGTTAGGAAAGAGAAAACAATTGTTTTTTCCAGCAAGAAATGCGCAGCTTTGCATAAGAAGAAACATCACAAAAGCTAGGCAATGCTGCCCTCTGTTGTAAGAGGGCAGCATGTTCCAGTTGGAGACATTCAGGGGCTGCTGCTGATGTGTGAACCCTTGGGATTTGGTGTCCTTTAGCAATGGTGTTTTTCTGCTGCTTCCCCAGGTAAGGAACTATGTGAAGAAAGCCCAGGCTGAAGGAGCCAGAATCCTCTGCGGAGAGGGAGTGGATCCTTTGGCCCTCCCACCCGGCAACCAGAAAGGCTATTTCATGTTGCCCACGGTTATTACTGAAGTCAAAGATGAATCTTGTTGCATGCAAGAAGAGATCTTTGGTCCTGTGACATGTGTGGTAGCATTTGATACGGAAGAAGAGGTGATCAAAAGAGCCAATGGTGTGAAATATGGCCTGGCAGCCACGGTGTGGTCTGGCAACGTGGGGCGCGTTCACAGGGTGGCACACAGGCTGCAGTCTGGATTGGTGTGGACCAACTGCTGGCTCGTGAGAGACCTGAACTTGCCATTTGGTGGGATGAAAGCCTCAGGCATAGGAAGGGAGGGAGCAAAGGATTCCTACGAGTTCTTCACTGAGGTCAAAACTATCACAATAAAGCACTGACATATGTCAACGGAAGTGTTTTAGAGTGAAATAAATGGCAGCAGTTTGAGTTACCAAAAATGGCTCCTTATAACACAGGCTGCTATTGTGGCCATTTTTTTCTGGAACTTTGGTCAAGCAATGCCAATGACAGCTGAAAACAGTCATCCCAAATGCTAATGTTAAAGGCAGCTTTTCATGTTGGATAAGAAGATCAGTGTGGGCTCCACAATCAACTCATACCAAGCCAGATGACTTGCCTGTCTTACAGGTCCTAAAGTTTTTTGAGTATTTCTGTCTCAAAAATCTGTCCCTCTAAGGCATATTGGAAAAAAAGTAATATATGACATTGGTAAATTACCTTGAGGGACAAAGTGGCAAGCACAGGGTGAGGCTGATATTGTAAAGAGGAATCAGCCCATTTTCACTCTAAACAGTATGGTCCATGTATTCTTCCATATTGCACTTCACTGGTATCAGACAAGGACTGATACTACACCACACCGAGAGTCTGAGGAACTACCTTTAAACTACTAAGTGGTTTTAAACCGTGGGGTCATGACGAACTCATGACATTCATGGAGACAATAAATGTTTTAATTTTAACATTCTTTATGGTATGCAGCTGAATCATCCTAATACCGCTTCTCTAACTGTTTTGAAATTAAAGCCTTTTGTTGCTTCTAGACCTCAGTAATGGTGTTTTTTACATCCCTGCACAAAAATATGGCTGCATCACAGACAGCAATCACTCTTCATTAATAAAACCTAGAATTTGCTCTTAAGAGAAGTAACTGTTGAAAGCATTTGTCACCAAAATGTAAAACCGCTTCCATCTCTTCCTCATTTGTTTGCAGAGATATTTTTTAATCAGGTATCTCACAAACTTGTTTGCTTTCAATAGAAAGAGAAATAGAGTTGGATACACCTTGACATCTCTGGATCCCACCTGGTTGCAGGGTAGACCTACCAGCCAGGCTGGGACTGTGGGCTTCTGATGGATTTTGTGTAAGAACCCCCAACTGAAGGCAAGTTAAAGAAATACATAAAATAATAGGCTTAGTGAATTGATATATTCTGAAGAAGCATAAACATTTTATTTAAAACTGCCTAGGTCTGTTTGTGACCATGTGGTGGCAGCAGAACACCTGCTTTGGTGCTTTTAGTCCCCAGTAACTCAGATGGGAAGGGAATAAACAGCCATATCAGTACTTGTACATTCTGCCATTCTTTTTTCTATTTACACATCCTGTCTGGAAGAGCAAAAAAACCCAAAAAGCTGTGAAACACTTCATTAGTTGGAGGGCGAGGGGGGGACACAGGGGCAGACATTTTCAGCAACAGCAGTGGGGATAGTGCACTATTAGTAGAAATGGATGGATACCTTCCCCACCTGGACCTGGTCTAGTTTCAATTTTAATGAGATGAATTTGCTTTCAGGTGTTGATTTTATCTTTGCATTAGAGGGGTTGGGAGATTTCTATATGTATTACATGTACTGGAGTCAAGGCCTGGGTGTCATCTACAGGATTCTGGTCCAAGGCATCAGAGGTGGGGTAGTGGCTGGGGTGGGGACAGTGTTCTGGAGAACTCCCAGATGTGGGGATGGAGGTGGCGACTCCACGTCCAGCATGGCTCGGAAGGTTTCTCAGAGGTGAACTTCTGGGAAGCCTCATTCCATCATCCCCGTGTCCAGCACCTCAGAGAGGTAAGAGAGGTCTGCTGGTGCTAATGATGCTGCTTACTTTTGGGCAGGAGGGAGAGCCCACGTGAAGATACAAAATATTGTCCCTTTCTGCATTTTCCACCTCTAATGGATGGACTCTCCTTTTCCGCTTACCATGCAGTTCGAGTGCCTTGCTTACTCTGCTATATCTTGCCCTTTTAGATGAACAGTGTACATTTACAGACGTGAGGGTGTTACCCAGTGGGGAGATTTCTTTTCCTGTCTGTAGTAATGGGCAATTCTTGCATTTCCCATGCCTATCTCCAGCCTCAGGTCCTAGCCCCAAAGGGGGGTGCTGGTGCTTGTGGCAGTGAAGCAGGTGCCATGGGAGAGGTTACCTGCGTGTACCAGGAGCTCTCTGTGGGCACACAGAATTATCCTGCATGCCAAGAGCTATGAGATTTCCCGTGCTTTTTATTCAGACTGACTTCCAGTGTAGCAATGTGCATGGATAACTATCTCATCTGGCAGATGAAGCAGTCCAAGAACTTCTTCCTGCAGATGATGAAGGTGTCTATTGCAGCTGCTTTATTTCTGAGTTTTCTGGTCTCACTCTTAAGTGGACAGTGAAGAGGATATCCTGGAGGATGAGGCAGGCTGATCCAAGTCATTAGGCTGACAGCTCTTGTGGAGCTCTTCAGGCTCTGCCTTCTGGAATTTTCCAACACAACTGCAAAGCTTTTATTTTTTTGTAGACTGCCTTGGCTTGTGCATGAAATCATGTGGCCATTGTGAGGATTTGTTTAATTACTGTTATGTAAATCTCAGAGTTACCCCATCTGTTAATTCCTAGTGATGGAGTGAGTACAGTTCTGTTTAACACTAGAAGATTATCTCACTGGTGTGAGATGATTACATGGGGGAAGTATTAATATATTTGCCGTCCTTTACAGCTCTCAATTACCATAGGGTTATTTTTGTTCTATTTCAGATATTTTCTCAGCCTATTTATGTCTGTATCCAGTTATTGTATAATGCTTGAAAGCAGCTTTCCTTAGGGAGCCTCTGGATGTAGTTTGGAGAGGGGACACATCAGCTCTAATATTTATATTCAAATCAAGCTATGTCCATGTTTCCAAAGTGTTCGTAACTTAGGCAAAGCAAGACATATCTGTAAAACTCTCAGGGATGAAAATGGACTTTACTTTTTGGCTCAAAAAAAGTTTCATGCCTAACTTAAATGTGCGAAACTAGAATGTAAGTTAAGCTGGTTCTAAAACCTTAGCTCTGAATTGCCAAACTTCAGAAAGCTGTACCTTAAGATTCAACTTCACAGATAGAGCCAGATACTTAAGATTATCCTCTAAATAACAACAACAAAAGAAATAAAAAGAAAAAAAGACAGTGGGATGCTGGGGGAACAGTGAGGAGTTTCTTGCCAGGCTTGTCTTCAGGGCTGAGGTTTAATTTTTGCTCAGGCTTGAAGCATATTTGCTCAACACCTGTCCCAGCCCTAGAAGGGATGCTGTCTGAAGTGTCCAAGTACTTTTACTCAAGCTTCTTATTAAATTAGTGGATTTTTTTGTATGGTAAAAGAGTGAAAAATGAAAACAGAATGAGATTTTCTTTGTCTTAGAGTAAGACCTGTGTCTCACTTTCCACCCTAGCTGGTAATTAAATATGCTGTACAAGCTAAATATAATGAATAAAGGAGGTACCAACAACAGTTGCAGGAAATCCTGGTGATTGGGACATTTTCTTCATTGAATTCTGTTCCCCTTCTTTCCAAGTATTTGTTTTTGCACTTGGAGGGTCATGTTTGTACTTAGGGAATAACAATGCACAAGTTGTTTTTTTTAAGAATATATGAAATACTTGTTGGTAACACTTGTACTTTAGATGAAGGTGAGGGTATGATTAGAGAAAGAGGGAAGACTTTTGGTATCATAACGGGTTAAACTGAATGCACTTTAATGCAGCTGAAGGCTTGTTATGCAGCCAGAAACTGTGTGTATGGTGCTGCCTCCTGAAAAGGAGCAGCTGAGAAGGATTTGGAGATTATGAGGGAAAGCACAATCAGTGTGAGAATACCAGTTCAGCCAAAGCAGCCAACAGTGTAGAACTCAGCATGAGCACTGCTACATCATTGCGATTCACAGAAGAGCCAGCATGATCCTGGAGAGAATAAACAGAAGTGTGCTGAATCTGCAGATAATCTTTACCTTTGTATGTAATATTACTGTCATGTTGTGCATCTATTTCTGTTCTCTTTAACCGAGAGGTGCAGAGGGACGAAAATTATTCCAAATTCTGCACAAAGTCCTTCTAGTGCGGGACTTGAACGATGTGCTGCAACACCTTTGGCTTCAAAACCAGCAGTTTTACCAAGACAACTTGTGTGTGTGTGTGTTCATATGCAGGGATGCAATTGTAGGGGTCAGTGATGAGTCTAGAGGGGCAGATGCACACTCCTGGGCTGCTGTGTCGAAGAGCAAGTTTTGTGTCCTGAAACACAGGAGGTGGTGGAACACACCTGACAGGGTGATGAGTTAACCATGGCACAGCCTGCTTTGTGGTGTTTCCTGTGTCCTTAATAATATCCTAGAAAATGCAGATGCTCCCACAGAAGGGAGCACAAGGATCCTGAACAGGCACTTGTTTCTGAGGGAAAGGGGGAGATGGGCAATCGTGACCTGTCAGGTGGGTCAAGCCAAGGTTCCTCACCTGGCTGCGACCACTCCCTCTTTGTCCTGCGCTTTGGGAAGATGTGCTGGACCTTGCAGCTTGGCTCTAGTGAAGCTCTAATGGCTGATCCAAGGAGCCCATGGGGCCATGGGGAGGTGACAGATGCGGAGCTTCAGCTGAGGCTGAGGCAAAAGTACTGGTGCAGCTTCACTGTAGCGTAGGCATGTGGGGCCTTTGTGCAGTTACGTGAAAGATGAAATGAGAACATTTTCCTGTGTGTAAGAGCTTCTGTGGGGTGCCCAGATATCATAATGATGGGGTTTGTATAATTACCCAAACCCTCAAAAGGGTTCTTTCAGGGTATTGCTAATGAGAACCATCTCCTGGTTTCAGAGAAATGGAAGTAATTACAGACTATTTATTGTGAAGTGAGGACACACATTCATTCACAGGGTGCTAAACTTGTCCAATTAACTCTGAGCTCTTGAAATAATAATGAAAAGATTATGCTATCATTTTAGTAATTGGATTTTCTCCCCCTTTGGGAACTATGCATATTAAAGTAAGGGCCTATCCTTGGTTACGGGGAGATTTCATGTTTTTCTTCAAGTTTGGCTGACCCAACAAAAAAGTCAGGCAAAAGTCACATTTACTGCAGCTGTAAAATGGCGTTTTCAAGGGTTGACTAAGAAAAAAGAAAAAAGAAAAGGAACATTTCCTAATCTTGCCTTAATTTTTTAAAACTGATTTGTTTACACTTACTTGCTACAGTGAATTGACTCTGCTTAACTACTGAAAATACAAGCTTTTGTCCTCAGGATAAATGCCAAAATGCTTGTTGGTGGAAACAGCAGAATGTCTGTCTGGGATTCTCTTTGGGATTCATGTGGTGATATATCCATGTTTTCATATGAGTACTCATTAGCTGAAAGAAGGTAAATTCAGTCCTGCTGCATGGCTGTATTTCAGTCACCTTTTTCCAAGGAGACACTGGAGCCAGTTTGCCAAGTAAAGGACATTGAGTAGGTATGATAAGATAGCCTTAGAAGTTAGATTAGGAAATTACCTCCTTCCTGTGCTGGTTTGCTTCCAGAACTGCACTAAGCTTCTTGAGGATGGAAAGGAAACTTTTGTAACCCATAATTATATTTCTACAATTAATAATTTTTTCCCAGAGCTGTCAGTCTTGCCTATTCAAATGCATAGTGTGGAGGGTTTTTTGGATCCTTGAGTGCCTCTCTGGCCTTTGTGGCTTCGAGTCATGTGGGACAGGGGTGAAAACCAGCATCCTGCAAGATCCACATGCACAAGAGTTAGCTGGTGATTCGAAGAGAAATTTGCTGTTACAGCGCTGTGAGATTCTTTTAATCAGTTGACCCCTGCAAGGAGCTTTGGGCTGCTTCCTCTGTTGGTGATATGTTTTGAAACCTTTGCTTTATGTTTAAAAAATAAGTATGTGTATGTGCATAACTGTTCAGATATGTAGTTTCCATAGTGTGACGCTAAAGTAAGAAGGGCAAGCTGAGATATTGATCCAGGTGCTTCCAAAGAAAATCTCACTCTGGTCTGAGACCTTACTTTCCGGTTCACTTTCTTTCCACAAGCAGTCTAAAAGAAAGCAAGTTTTTCAGATTCCTGAGCTCTTTATAGCACAACCTGCTATGTATTTGTAGTGCTTAACACCCTCCACTCATCTAAATAATAAAACTACCTTATTTTTAGAACAAGGGTTCAGGGGAGGTCACATTCCTCTCAGGTGAAATAAATCAATGTCTACCTTTGATCATCAGCTGATGGTTTGGTTTTGGTTTTGCTGTCATTCTGCCTAGGACTCACTTTTCTTCCAGGATCTGACCAATACCTCTTTTCCCCAGTGGAATTAGAACATTGTTTACTAAAGCAAATCATGTTACTTTGCCTGAGAGATGTAGCTGTTCACCACTGGAGGAGGAAAGTAATTCCTCCCATAGTTCTTACTGAGGTTTGGCTAAGTTATTGCAATTCATGAAGTTTGGATGTAAGGATGACAGTGTTCTGTCCAAGGAAAAAATACAGCAAGAGGTACATTTCAGTTTGATTTTTAAATATGCTCATTCATTCTTTCCTTCCTAATTAATATTTAGAAATGTGATTTTATGTACTCAGATTCACTTGTTGTTTTGCTCCTACATAGCACTTCTCACTAGTGTTAGTCAGTGATATGAATTATTTAATGGGCAGACTGTGCTGCAGAAACAGCATTTTTAGCTGGGCTGTTATGTACCTGGACACAGAAAAAAAACCGCTTTCTGAGGAAGCTGTCAGAAATCTGCTTTTTAAACATCAAAACTGTGAACCCTGAATGTTGAAGGAAATGCCATAATGTTCCAGCAATATTTACTCTAATGTCCCATTTGGGTCACCTGTCAAAAATAGGTGGTGAAATCACAACTCTGACTGAGATACAGCTGGGAAATACCAGTTTCTAAGCAACCCCTTAGGCTCCAAGTAAAACTTTGATGAATAATCCTACAATTGGACAATTTCTCTGTTGTACATTTTCTGTGCAGCATTGATCTGCTTTTTATGAGGTTAGAAAAGATGGATTCTGATTATCTGTTCTTAACACTTCCTTTAGAGGTCTTTCTACCTTCAAAGCAGTATATGAACTTTAGTTAATTAACCTTCTTTGCACATCTTACATCTGGAAGTGAAGCATTTTTCATCTTGCTGCTGAGGCAATTTTAGGACTATACTGTAATGCCTGCAAGACATTTCTTCAAAGTGAGTTGAGGGTAGTTTTTTTCCCTCATGCAGTCATGTTCTGAAAGGTTTCACTAATCTCACCAGAGAAGAAAGTTGCTTTGTAAGGGAGAGGCAGAATGTTTCTGGCTAAAATTTCCTTGCTTATTCCTTTCTTTTGTTTTAATATGATTTATGTTGCCTTCAGGCATCCTGGAAAACTAACTGCTGGAACTCAAGGAAAAAAGTGTCAGCTGGTGTGTACTCTGGCTGCTGGGTATCTGGTAGGCATGATTAGAGCAGAGCTGAGATAGGAAGAGTGAAAGATTTTACTGTGCATCACTGGGAGGTCAGACTTTAATTCAGGAAGGCTGGCTGGTTCTTTTTTCACTAGAGATGAATTTTGTAAATCAATTTATATACCTCCAAATAACAAAGACACTTAAAGTAACAGGAGATGTAAAGAAGCAGAATGTAAGTGACAACTGGACTCAGGTGAAGCTCAGAAAAGAAAAAACTGTAATGACTTCTACAGGGGGTGTTGGCTTCTGCCTTTGAGATTATTCAAATCAGGCACACAGAGAAAAAGCAACTGCTGACACTCATCTGTGAGCAGGAAAATAATAAATCTATAGCAATATTCTGAACAATACAAAGTTCTGTTTTGGATTTCATCGCCACGAAGTAGTATAGGAACTTATTTTGGCTTTAGGAAACAGCCATTAAGGGCTGGAGTTGTACTCCATGGGGTTGCCACTGGGATGCTGTGAGATTTTGATAGGTCTTGAAAGAGCTCTGCACCTTGAAGCTAAGTCAGGTAATTTTGAGGATTAATTCACAGCACTATTTCTCCTTCCACAGGTGGCTGCTTAGCTATCCTCTGCCTTAAATTTAAGAAATGTGAACACTCAAAGCAGTGATCACACATGGAGTAAGCCCTGCATGATCGGAGCAGCAGGTGCATTAGGCATGCCCAGTCAGGGCTGTCTTAACTAAACTGGAAGTTGTCTGGGGTTTCACAAACCTCTTGTGAAATCTGGTTTGGATTTTTTTCTGTGTGGCCCTGAACAATTTGTCCTGCCTTGAATAGGTATGATTTCTGGTCCTGTAGATCTCCATGCAGAACACTTTGTAGCTGAAGCGTCAGGAGTGGCAATAACTCTTATTCCTCTGTAGGGAAGACTGATACATACTTTGTTAATAGAAAAGTGTGAATGAGGAAAGTGCTCTCTAGTCCTAGGGAAGATGCTGAATGCAGCATTTTGCTCTTCCAACATCAATGGAAGCCTTTTTGCCATCAGGGACTGTTTTGCTCTGGATGGGTGAATGTGGGGGTGAGCTCGGACCAGCCCTGCTGAGCTGGTAGGACTCAGCCCGTTCTCAGTACTCGGCTTCTGCTCATCACAATAGGAAGTCTGGCCAAGCACAGCTCCAGCTCTTGACTTTCCTGTTAGAGCTGCAATTCTCCCTGGAATGGGATGGAACAAAGATAAAGAGACAGTCACTAGACTGTGTGACCAAAGCATTGTTTGAAGGTGACTGTACATTCCATTTCAGGGGCAGTCTCATTGTCCCCCTTTCCCTCCAGAAGGTTAGCACAGTTCACGGGCTCAGGCAGCAGTCACGCAGAGTGGCACTGCACCCTTTCCTCAGGATGCATCCCCTGCAGTCCAGCCTTTGGAAAGACCAGATCCTGAACTGAGAGGTGAGGGTCACATTGCCACACCTGCAAACGAGAAACCTTTTGTCCCTGCGCATGGCAGGGGTAAGAGTGAGTGATGAGCCCTGGGAAAAGGTGAGGGGAATCTCCCCACCCTATCCATGGACCTTTTGGCACCACGTTGTGCGCTGTGGTACACTGAGTGATAAAAGGAGTGCTGATATTTCTGTCCTTTGGCACTGCTGGCTCCCCGCTGCAGCTCCGCAGGGATAAACTGGCTGTGAGCTGCTCCCATGGAGCATTTGTGGTGGCTGGGCTGTGTCCCTCGGTGGCAAGGCAGAGCTTGCCGTGCGGGAATGGGGAGTGGTTGGGTTGGTCACAGCCATTCGTGACACATCCCCACCTATTCGGGAGGATAAATATGGGCAGGGTCACACACTCTTTCCTCAACACCCTCATTACCTTGAAATGACACTTTCCAAAGGGGCATTGCTCTTCCCCTGTGTAATTTAAAATTATGGCTCTGTGCCATTTTTAGGGTGGTGCTTTCTACTGTAAAATGTTTGCAATGTGGTTATTTAGAGTTGTTTCCTCCACCACCCCTAATTCTGAGAAAACCATAGGTAAATTATGGAGAAATGCTGCTGGAATTCCCAGCCTGAGAGACCGTCATTCACTCCTCCTGAAATGGAGGCAGATCAAGCAATATCTTCTGCAGTAATGCCTCAACTCTGCCCTGCTAGGACTGTGCAGAAGAAACTCATTCTATGTGCTCAGAAACTGCCATCAAAGGTGATGGCAGCCATGGGAATGCCAAGGGTTGGATTGGACTCATTCCCTTTGTGCTGCTCCTCAAAGAGGAATTAGGCAGCTCAGGCTTTTGAGCTACAGCTCTAACTTGATTCAGGACTGCAGTGATAACCCAGCTAATGAAAACTGCAGTTTGTAGCTGCTCTAGGGTCTCTGGGAGCGTTCAAGGCCAGGTTGGAAGGGGTTCTCAGCAACCTTATCTAGTCACAGGTATCCCTGCTCATGACAGGGGGGTTGGACTAGGTGAGCTTTAATGGTCCCTTCCAATCCAAACTGCTCTATGATTCTTTGATTCTGTGATCTGGGAAAGAGAATAAAAATCTTGTTGCTGTGAGGAGAAGGAGGTGTGTGCACATACTCACCACCACCCTCCCTGTCCTGCACAGCAGGGTTGCACCAGGGGCTTGTAGTCTCCCTTCTGATTATGGAGCTGTTTTAACCCTTGAAGTAGCGGCATATATTTTGCTTGATACAGTGGTTAACTGCTGAGTGATATATATAGACATGTTTACTCTTCCATAAATCCCATTATCTGGCAATTCTTCACAGTCATTGTGGCCTCATTTCATGCTGCTTTTGCTCCTATTAGAGGTCAGAGAGAGGGACTGAGCTTGTAAATAAACTCCCCAGCAATTTTCCACCCCACGGTGGACCACCCTGAGAGCAGAAGTCAGCCATAGGAGCACTCTCCTTGTAAGACAGCTGGAAAGCAGTAAACATCCCAATTCCCTCCCTATAAGCCCATCGTAGATTTTTGCTCTTCTGTCCCAGTATGCCTCCAGTCACATGTGTCTGCAAGTACTTGTGAAGTTGAGTAGACTTACAGAGCCATAGTCACCACAGGCTTTGGATGGATAAGGCGAGACATTGAGTAACTTTGGTGGCAATTTCCCAGGCCCCTGCTTGGCCACCATATAAACTTGCCATCCTCTCTGCATTTAGCATCCAAATGTTCCAGGCTTCTCAGTCCTTTCCCGTGAGTGTCTAGAAGCATTACAACTTCTGCCTCATTGCCAACCTTACCTGCAGCTGGCAGGGAGGGGGCATGGAAGTCCCTGATGGAGATTTATTTTTCATACATTCCCTAAAGATAAATTTTGTCATGGGGGAGAGCTCCCAGGACAGCATATCCAATTTATATAATGGAACATAAAACCGGTTTTTAATAGAAGTGCCTGTAGTTGGTGGAGTAGGATGTCTCTTCCCTGGAGCTGTTGATCACGTTCACCTTCTCTGGCCTAGCATTTATACCCAGCACTATGGATTTTGTTTTGCATCTAAAAAATTAGAGTTACCATGTCAAGATTGCATGAGGCTGTGGGTTTTCACATGGCTTGTTGAATGTTTTTAAAAGGTTAAAGCTGAGGGAAAAAACGGTGTCACTATCAAGTGAAAGGAAGGTCACACTTTTCCTATCGCTCTCTATCTGATTGCCTGCTCTCTCCTTCCTCTGCCCTTCCCAGACTATGAATAGGGAATCCGGGGGTGTTTCCTGCAGGCCAGCTGTGGTAGCATTGCTGGAAAGCCTCAGTTACGAGTGAAGAGCACGGGCTGGATGAGAAGTGATGAGTTACTGATCTCAGCTGATGGGGGAAAAAATGACTCCTCGGTGAACTGGGCTAGTTCCCAAAAAAGCAATCCATCACTTTGGAAAAGAGATTAATGGAGTACATCCAGCAGCTCTGCTGGCCCCTGGACGGCGGTTTGCACTGAAGCCACCGGATGAGGCGTTTCGTTGTGTCATCGTGCGATTATTTATATCTTCCCTTGACTAGCACATTTGTTTCCCCAAAGCAGAGTGGGTGTATGATTTGCTATTTTTTATTCTTTATTAAGTTCTAAATATAAACCAGCCCTGAAGGGTGTGTAGAGCTGTCCTGCTGATTGATTTGGATGGGATGGGAGGAGGCTGAGGAACTACCCCTACCCACAGAGCTCTTCTCTCCTTCTCAGCATTCAAAAACTTCTGAGCCAAGAAAAGAATTTTCCTTTCTGCCTGGTGGCTCTTTGCTTGAGGAATGGTTTGATTTAGTCTGCAGGATTAAGATGGTTTTATATCTCTTACCTCAAGCACAACAAAAATTTTACCAATAAAATAATTTGTGAGGAGTGGTTGTAGCGTGTGCGTTTTCATTACTTTTGCTAGAGCAAGACTAAATTCTGACAGTTCTAAGCTTCTGTGGCAGTACATGGCAAGGAGGACTAAGTTTATGAAACATTTTAGTAGTGCTGAACTGCAAATGAAATCTTGAAGCAAATTTGTTGATAGCTATAGAAAACTTATCTGACTGATCATGTATGCTAGGAGAGGAAAGTATTCTCAGTCCTTTCCCTTCTGCTTTTGTTATGGGTTTTTTCTCAGTGTTGTATGAAATTACACTTCAGGTTTGTAGTAATTTAAGTTTTAGAAGTGCAAACTGATTTTTATGTATTTACAGATGTAATATTTATATAAATTGAAAAGAGAATAAATGAAACAGTTCTTCTATTTCAGCAAAAGCTCATTAATATTTAAACAAAAGGAACATCAAGTTCTCATATGGGGTCATAGATACCCATTTAAAACTGTGGAAAGTATATGGCTGGAGGGCCTCCCTGCTTTTGAGTAGGAGACCTAGGGTTTGTCTTCAAAGGCCTTTCCTAGGTGTCTGCCACAGATGATTTCCCAGCAAGTAGTTCTCAGGCATTTCTCTGGAAAAGGAGAAGGTTTCCATCTCAGAGCTTATTTGTCTTTATCATTTGTACCACTATCCAGTGTTAAAGACAGTGAAAGACTTCAAAAATGTTTTAAAATCATAAGTAAGAATTTAAAAAATAGAGGTTACTGAAGCTCACCAGCTTCTAGAAATGAAATTTGTTCTGATTATTAAAACCCCCCTTTGGTCTCATCTTTTAACCATGGTGTTTTTCTTGCCTGCTTAACCTTTGCCTCTGCAAGTTTGAAGTACAAAACAGCAAAAAGACAAAGCACTAAAAAGGTAGCAGGAAAGTTGTTCCTGTGAGGAGCTCTTGTGTCTAAGGTTTCAGATTCAGGTACTAGACCAAATCCAGATGTGATACAATTTGAAATATGAAATCTTTGGATATTTGCCTGAAATTGATGTCAACCTGTGCCTGTCTAGTGGCAGATTCTGTTGTGGTTTTTTTTCAGCTTCCACTTTCTATTGCTGAGACTTTCACTAGTGTCTTTTGAATGGGAGGGTGCAGGTCATTTACTGTTGTGTAAGAACCTGGCTCTAACTTTATGAAATGGATCACAGACATCAGGCTTTATAAAATAGGGTTTGACTGAGGTAAGGCAAGCTCAGTTACTGTGCATGAAAAAGCATAACACTGTGAAAGTATGTAGGAAAAAGCAATAAGCATTTTATCAGATGAAAACTGGAAAAATCCAGGTGAAAGGTTTTTGACAAGTCCAAAAATAGGTAGCAGAGGCAAAAACATTTTCCACTGGTGTGTTCCGATTTCAAAGCTAGCTGAGTTAAGCAGAGATAAAGTGACTTTTCGGATCCACTGTGAAGTAGCTCTTCTTAACACTGTTCAGTCTTTTTACTTATTTACTTTCTTATATTGACATGTGACCATTCTTTTACATGAAAACTGTCAGAATAAATATAGATTCCCTAGGAACAAGCTATGGAAAGTACCTACCTTTTTTTTTTTTTTGGTTGTAGTCTCAAAGGATTAGTGTGTGTTTCTTGCTATCAGAGAAGTATCTTCATTGAATTTCAGGGATGTTGTCTGTGCTTTACTTTTGAAACAGAGCCTCAGAGCCTGCTTAATCCCAGGATACCCTTGGGACCTCTGTGTTTGTGGGGATGTTGTCTGCTGTAGCAGCTTGCATCCAGGTTGCATATAAAGGCCATATGCCTTTGTGGCAGGTGACAGGAAGACACTGGGTCCTTGATTATCTGAGAGTGACGTCAAGGAAAGACATCTGACGTTTTTATACTGGGCACGGTCACGGAACGGGTGGAGGGAATAGCTGGAAGTTGCAAAAGCCCAACTGTGTTTCAACTGAGACATGAAGACGCTGTTGGAGAATTCAGTTTTCCTCCTAAAATTCCTGTAAAGTAGTTCAGGACCAGCCTTGAGAGCATCTTCTAAAAGCAGGTAGTTTAAGAGGTCTCAGGTTTTTCAACATAGAATATAGTTTCAAACATTTGCATGAACTTGCCTGTGACCTTAAGGCTAAGCAATAGCTTCTGTCTTCCTATTCTTTCGGCTTTGATACTTTTTCATTTATTCTTTACCACATATCTGTTTTCCCTTCTGATTAGTTGGGGTCATTTTTCTGTTCTTGGTGGGCAAGTTGGTACTATATTTGTTCTTTGCTCTTATAGAGCTCTGATAAAAACTGAGTGCATATTGTGCACACACAAGAAGACTACAGACTTAAGGTCATGGATTGGATATCTCTTCTTATAACTGCTTTGATCGTGAATAGCATTTGCATAATTGAGTCCACCAGGTGTTATTTATAGAGGAAGTGATGAAAAGATTTCCTTACCAAAGCAAAGCAATTTTCCTTGTAGATTAAACACCTGTTCTACAATGTCATCTTTGGGGTGTTTGTACAGGGAGTCAATGCCTTGTTAATTCTGCAGTGCCAAGTGGCCTTTCAGAGCATGCTGGGCAATCGTTGTCTTGGTGCTGTTTATCAGAGCTAATAAAGACTCACTGCAGGAGGAACAGTAGCAGCTAGTAAAAGAAAATAATTCTGAAGGTGTGAATCTTCACATGGCAATCAAAACATTCTGCCTTTTACCATGAGTGCTATGCTACTGATTATTGCCATAGCAACTATGTTGTATGTAGTAAAAAAAAAGTCTGTGTAGTGAGTTAACCACAGATTTACTTTCAAACTGAATTCTGACTGACGTCAGAGGACAACTTGCATGGTTAAATTTAAGTATATGTTTAAATACTTACAAGACTTGAGCAGCTCTCAGAGATATTATTATGCCTGAAGACAAAATCTTAAATTAAGCTGGGTGGAGGTGCCTCTCTAATAGTCTGCTGTGGCAATAAAAAATGGAAATCATAATCTGGCATTCAAAGTTAATAACCCAAAGTTAAGGCTTGCTTATTTCAGAATTATATTTGGAAACAGTGGAAAATAAGGAGCTTTGCTAGAGCAAAACTATAGGAGACAAGTATCAAATAATGTGAGAAATAGCAAAATTATTGCAATCCTCCAGCAAGTGCACTGCTGTAGTGTTCAGTGGAGTCTGTCCTTGCTTGGTACCCTCTCAGCTGTGGGGAAGTGAAGAGCTTCCCCCATGCCGAGTCAAGCTGTCCAGGGTCAAAGGCATCGAGAGTTGAAAGTGGGGACATTTTGTCCCAGATAGCCTTGGCAAGTTAGTGGCCATTGCCTCACACTTCCAAATACCTGCTTCCTAGTTTGCAGGCTACTTATATGTGGTCAAGTGTTTTAAGGTGATTTGTTCATGCCTGGAACCTGGACTTTTGATATCCACAGCTTCAGGCGTGTCTTGCTTTGTGCTGAGTCCGATGAACTTTGCTTTATCAGCTCTTGGCATATGAGTGTCTTCTCCCTGCTTAGTTTACTTACATTCAACATTTATCTTCAGAAGTGGATTAAACATGAAAATTCACTTGTCACTCCCAGGATAAGAGTGTCCACACACGGGCAGTTAAACGTGATCACAGCTACAAGGGATGATGCTCTTCAAGCAGCCAGGCAGACTGTGCATCCCCTTAACCCCAAAGAGAACTTACTTCCACCCAGCAATAGAGAATATTAGGCTGATCCTTGTCAATAAGTAAATCACCTGAAAACCAAAGTTGTACTGACTACTTGCCCTTCACTCTAAATACAAAGGACATGTAAATGTTCCTGTATGCAATGAAAGCTGTTGACCCAGGTACAAAGGGGCAGCCCAGCTTTTTGGGAGGTGATAGCAAGGGAGATCCACTGGGAGAAGATACAAATGCAGAAGCAGAGGTATCTCCTGGAGGGTGCTCATTGTGTCAGTGAGGTGTCAGGCATCTTGGACATAAAGTGGGAAACATGAGCCGATCCTGTTCCCACTGAAGCTGCTGGGAGATTAGTTCACTGGGCTCAGCATGGCCAGTCACTCTGGCTGACAGTGTATATCTTCGAAGAAAAAAACCACAGATCTTCCAGTCATTTTCTGAATCCCATCAAAGTCCAGTAAAGGGAAATTAATTTCTAATATGGTGGTTGGAATATCTGCTGTGGTCTATTTTAATAACTTGGGAATATGCAAAGCACCCTACAAATCTTGATGAATCATACAGCAGATGTCTGGGGTGAGAAAACGATGATCTTTGTGTTACAGACGGGAAACTGGGGCACAAAGAAAATCAAAGATATAGCTAGGCCCTTTGGTTTAATTTTTACTTAACACTTACCCTGTACTAAATTAGCCAGTTAAAAAAAAAGAAAGTTGTGTGAAACTGTTAGCTACATAAGGCAGAGAAACTGCTTTACTAAGTAGAGTTTAATATAAAGAATGTATTCATCTCCATTCTTTTATTGGTGGGTTTAAAATATAGTGTAGGGGCATCAAATCAACTTATTTTTCCCCTGGATAATATTTTTTTCCACCTGTTACACTACTCAGATACCAGGGCAATGAAGTGATTATGTCATTATTGCTCTAAAACCCATAATAGAATATAACAAAGAAACTAGTATGGGTACAAAAAATATCTGGAAATTGCCTTTTGTTACATTAAAACCCACTAGCTAATGGCCTAAAGGCCCTCTTTTAAGGCTTCAAAGCAGTGTAATTCCACTGCCCCTAGTATAGTGCCTCCTGATTTACATCAGTATGTGTGAAACTGGGCTGTACTTATATTTCGACTCTGTGTTGGCAGTTGGAAGGATGCTCATTTTTTTCTAGGCTAGAATATTAGTATCAGAGGTTCATGGTGCTAAGAGGGCTTCCTGGTGCAAAGAAGGACCTCATGAACTTGTCTAGGCATTGTTTATGGCCAGAGTAATCATACCATTATTTTTATTAAATTTGTCAATAAGGACCTCTGGTGGAAAGGAGTGCACAGCCTCTCAGGCACCCTATTCTCCTGTCTCTACCTGTGTCTCTAAAGTGCTTTTTGCTAGCCTGCAATGTGAATTATCCTAACTGCAAATGAAGGTCATTCCATCTTTCTCCTATCCATGAAGGGCAGGAAGATCTTCTCACTTCTCTTTTCAGTAGCTTTTAATATATTTGTAGGTAAGAGTACCTCATGCAGGTCTTCCTTGTATACCATGCTTACCATATCACTCGTTCACTGCTCTCGACTGGATTTCTTCACCCACATCATGAAGGTGACACCAAATCCTGGCTATGGTATCCAAGTGAGAGCTTGCCAGGACAGAACAGGGGAAAAGGACTGTTTCCTACATGTCACGTAAGTTGAAAATTACATGTTAGTGGTGAATATAGATAAACTGTGAGCTATTAAAGCTCTCAGGATCTGCTCCTATACCATTCCAGAAGCCTGCTCACCTTTGGTTTTAATATACCATCTCAGACTCTATATGTTCATGGTGTTGTTATGGCCCAATATGCAAACAATAGTTTTCAGGAAAGTATTTCGAGTTGAAAGAAAAAAAAAAAATTAGCTTTGGGAAAGGTAAATGCTGTACCAGTGTATAAAAACTTGCTCAATCAAAAATGTGCAAAAGTTTCTGTTTGGTTTTGCATTAGGAATTGCTCTTTCTCACTGAAAGAATACAGAAAAAAATTATCTGTGGCAAGCTATGAGCTATATTTGGCACTCCTAAATCCCAGGCTTGTTGGCTGGTCTTTGTCTCATTCGTCCTCCTCTCAGTTAGGAATAAAGAAGATAAAACAGATTTGCTGGTGAGGGAAAGGCAGCAGTCCCATATAGCATCCACTGAGGCAGTGGACACATGTCCAGGTCAAGACCATGCAGCTGCACCCCGTTCCCCAAATTGATGTGCAGCCTGCAGCTGTCTCCTGGCCAAGGGCAGCTACACAGCTATACAAACGGATGGGTTTCTTCAGGCCAAATGGGAGAAGAAATGAAATATGTGGAATTTCCCAGCTTGTAGTCCATCACTTGGGAATGCGTGGCTTCTGGAAGGCACCTACACCTGAACCTCAACTCACAGGATGGGGAAAAATCAGATTTAGAATGACTGTCAGTGTCCAGAGATCACTGTATGTCATGAAGTCTCCTTTGATGAGAAATTTTGGGTTTATTTTCTTTTTTTTTAAAAAAAAAGTTTCCTTCCCATTCCTGTAGTTTTTCACACCTGTGAAATAAACATTATGGGTTTAGCTGTAGCTAACGCTGTGTTGTTGAGACGGGGGAGCGGCAGCGCTGCAAAGCTCGCGGTAAGAATCAGGACAGATGGCATTTGGCACCGCAGCCGCCGATCACGCCGGGGAGCCCGAGCGCTGCCCCAGGGCATCCCGGCGGCACCTGAAACCCGGGTGTCACTGCCTGCCACCCTGCCCTGGGGACCCACAAACCCGGGTGTCACTGCCTGCCACCCAGCCCCGGGACCCACAAACCCGGGTGTCACTGCCTGCCACCCTGCCCTGGGGACCCGCAAACCCGGGTGTCACTGCCTGCCACCCTGCCCTGGGGACCCGCAAACCCGGGTGTCACTGCCTGTCACACAGCCCCGGGACCCGCAAACCCGGGTGTCACTGTGCGCTGCCTTGCCTGCCGCTGGGAGCCAAGGCACGGAGGGGACACCTCGTCGCCGCGGAGGGTGGCGGAGGTGGCCGCGGTTGCAGCCCGAAGCTCCCCGGGAGAGGGAAGCCTCTTCACACCCACACCCCGCTGGATGCTCCCGGTACGGGAACAGGCTGCCTGCCTGACTCCCTGCCACGAGGGGTAATTTAGGTTGGTTTTGTTGTTTGCTCTTTTTTTTTTTTTTTTTTTAA
>VZRL01006239.1:276934-334570 GCA_013397895.1 Origma solitaria | reverse complement strand
AAGATATAATTTCGTGCGTTTTCCATTTTTTTTTTTTTTTCCTTAAAGAAAGGATTCACTAGATGGCACTGCCTTACCGTGGGACAAGCCACCTCTCTCCGTCTCTAAGATGGATGAGAGACATTGCCTACTTCTTAATTTTCAGCTGTCTGCTTTAATCTTTGCCAGGAAAAAAGTGAAAAAAATACCAACCCCAAGCCCCCACAAACCCACAGCCTGGGTCTGTGTCACTCAAACGTGCTCTAGCACAGTTTCCCCTTCTCCATCTTCAGGGTTTCTAGCCTTGAATCATTTCCCCATGGGACCTTCTGGTTAGAATAATAGACTTTATGTGACTCGATTTTTGTACTCTGTTCTTTTAGCTTGTTTTTATCTCCCTGCTATCGCAAATGTAAAATACGCAGAAGGCTCACTGAAAAAAAGTGGGATCAGATCTCTAGTTTAAGACTAAGCTCCCAAGTGTGGGTGATGTTTGGGAATGCTGGTCCCCAGCTAGGCTTCTAAGCTCTTTAGCTACATGGACATAAATGGCTAATCAAGGGCCATCCACTGAGTGTAGATAGTATTGTTCACTGAGCTGTAGTTCCAATAAATTATTGCTATTATGTGCTGTAAATGTCCTTTATCAGAGGCTTGACCAAAATTATCTTTATCCACCAAGCCTGCAAAATTGTGCTATCTCGTGACTGCAGAGTTGCTTGCAATAGTTTGACATTTTTATGTCATTGAAATTCATAAATTCACAGTTCAGCAGAAAAAGAGAATAAACGAATGAAAAAAATATTAAAATGTAGAAAATTTTTACTTTGGACCGAAGACTAAATGAAAAGATTTTGGTCATTCCCTATCAACTCAATGAACCTTAATACACTAGTGTTTCTATCTTTAAGAAGCCTTGCCGAGTAGTAGCACTTCGAGGGAGTTCTTTTTTGCAATCTCAGAGAATCAGTCTCACTCCTGCTCTCTGTAGTAGCTGCTGTAGCTGCCACACAATTCCAGAGGGAAGAAATCTAATTGTTGGGAGGGAGACCAACCTATTAATGGAATTTGCAAGAAATTGCACTGCGCATGAAAATGTCATTCCTGGCTTAATGCTACTTTAATCCATTTTTGTGTTGCAAGACCAATAAGATGAAAAGTATTTGAATTTTGGATGTGCAAGTCTTGAAAGGAATGGTGCCACAACTGTGCCCAATTTCCTCTCTTTTCTTGTTAAGAGGGTTGGTTAGACTAGAGCTGCAGCCTACTGATAACAAAGGGTGATAGTTTAGCTTTGTCAAATAATGCATTTGCCAGCAGTTAGTGGACATAGATTTTCATAATTATTTTATTGTATTTCCCCTTTAAATTCACAAATGGATATTTATTTCCATGAGATCTCATTGCAGTTGGAGGAGTGATAATTCTATATGCTTCATTCTCTCCATGGCAACTGTAAATGGGTCAAGCACGGGCGCAGCCTGGCACACAGCAGCTGTGGGAAGGCAGCTGCAGTAGTCTGCCCTCACAATGCCCTGCATTATCCTCACCTGGAGCTCCCACGGATGATACTTCCAGGGCTACAACCAAGAGTTGTCATGGAAGAGGTTTTTTTCCAGTGGTCATTAAATTTAAGCGTGCCCTGGATGTGCTGCAGGCTGTGCTGGAGACCATGTGCTTGGACACCTGGTGTTGCAGTGACCTGTGCTTCATGTCTGTGGGATTGCTGCAGGTACATTTTGGGGTTTTCCCATTCCAGGGCAGAGCCTGTCTCAAGCTGTGCCCCAGGCCCATGACCAAGAGAGCCTCAGCTAGAGGCAGTCTGAGGGAAGTACTGGGCAGGAAGAAAGGATGGTGATGAGATTGTCATGTTGAGCACAAGAAAGGAAGGAGAGCTGTGGGCACAAGGAATGCAGGCTTTGCTCAGCTGGAAAATACAATCCTATACAGCACATTGAGATGCAGGGAGAACTCACTCAGGACAGAGACAGAGAAGCAGCAGCAAGGAGGGCTGTCCTCATACTTTGGTGCAGGGGTACCTTGGCATTAGGCAACCCTGTTTGGATCTTGCATTTTACTACTTATCTTCCATGTGGATAACCAGTTACATGGTCTGAAGGTGGCATGATTCAGTGCAGCAACTAAAATGGACAAGATGAAACATGAATCAGAAATGACGCAACTTTGCAATATTGCAAGTGTAATTCTAGACTGATTGTTGAGGGAGAAAACCCAGACCTGTTTAGCCATAAAATTATAGTAGTGGTAGACAGATTAAAATAGAGACATCCATTAGATTTTTGTAATAGGAGAACTGAGAACTATTCCCAAGGCCAAAATGCAATCTACATTTCTGAACATCTGTCTGTGAAAACTGGGATGGGTCTCTGGTCTCTGGTACCGGCAAGTTTTGATTCAATATATTTTGATTCTCTCAACAGTCTTGATCATTCAGTGGTTTGAGGCTGTCTGAAGGACAAGTTATCTATTTAGTCACTTATTGTCTGCTTTACAGACTAGGGGAAATTTGGTGCATGGATGGGTGGAGAAGATCTTTTGAATGAGTTTCTTCCTCAGATAATCTAGTTTGAATATGTTAAAACCACTCTGCAAATCCAACTGACAGATGGTAAATTGGGACAGTCAAGGTTTCACTTCAACACTGAACCAGAAGGGCAGTATGGGCACAAGGCAGTGAATGCAGCAACAGCGGGTTGTGGGGTCAAATGTTTCTGGTGTTAAAAGGAGATGCTTTTGTTCTCAAGTCATTAAAAACTCAGCAGGGCAGCGGTTCCTTTGTCTACAAATGTCTAAATGATCACTTAACTCACCATGGCAGTTAATCTTTTTTTCTTTCTAAAATACATGTCATGACAAAATTGTTAGATCATTTGCCCTCAGGATGTTCTTCACACTGTTTTTCTAACCTGTTAATTCAAAACCCCTTCTCTTCTGAGTCTCAAAACACATACATGAACTTATCTGAGTCATGCATACTCTTGTTTTTCAGCAGCATGCGGTGGTTAGAATTATTAATTAAGAACAGCTAATGACCATTATTTCAAATGCTTGCATTCCCTTCAGGTGTGGAACCTGAGACATGGAAGCTGATTTTGGAGGGGAGTGGAGCAGTGGCAATTGCATCTACACCAGTGCACACAGTATGGGTAACAAACAAGAAACTGGAGGCCATCATGCAGCAGGAAAGCCGTGATGTAGTCACCATCAGGGAAAAGGGGTGGGGTGACACGACTTAAGTGCTGCAGTGGGTGGCTACAAGCTCTTCAGAGGGTACAGGAGAGGAAGGAGGGACAGCGGGGTGTCTCTGTACCTTAGGGAGGGTTTGGACTGCACAGAGCTTGTGCCCCATAGTGGTGATAAGGCTGAGTGCCGAATTGGTGAAGGCTGGTAAGCCAAATATCCTGGTGGGAGTCTGTTACAGACCACTCAACCAGGAGGCAAATTGATTATCCTGTAAGCAGCTGGCTGATGTTTCACGATCGACAACCCTTGTTCTTGTGGGAGACTTTAACATGCTGGATACCTGCTGGAAATCCAACACAATGGAGACAGTCTAGTATCTAGTCCAAATCCTGGAGCATTTGGAAGATAACTTCCCAACACAGCTGGTGAGGGAGCCTACAATACAAGGGCAGTGTCCTGCTAGACCTGCTCTTTATGAACAGAGAAGGGCTGGTGGGAGATGTGGTGGTCAGAGGCTGCCTTGGGCAGAGCGACCACAACGTGATAAGAGTTTTTGGTTCTTGGTGAACTGAGGAAGTGGTCAACAAAACCTCTGCCTTGCACTTATGGAAGGCGGACTTTGGCCTGTTCAGGACACTGGTTCAGAGAGTCCCTTGGGAAACAGTTCTTAATAATGAAGGGGTCCAGGAAGGCCAGACATTCTTTAAGAAGGAAATCTCAGAGATGCAGGGACAGCCTGTCCCTATGTGCCAAAAGACAATACATGAGGGAAGAGCGGCCTGGTTGAACAGGGAGTTTTCACAGGAACTCAGGGGAAAAAAGAGAATTTGTGACTTTTATAAGAAAGGGCAGGCAACTCAGGAAGAGTACAAAGGTGTTGTTGGATCAGAGAGGGAGAAAATGAGAAAGGCAAAAGTTCAGCTAGAACATAATCTGGCCACTCCATGAAAGACAATAAAAAATGTTATTATAAATACACTAACAACAAAAGGAGGGCCAAGGAAAATTTCCATCCTTTACTGGATGCAGGGGGGGACATTGTCACCAAGGATGAGGAGCAGGTGGAAGTACTTAATGCCTCAGTTAGAAGTACTTCTTTGCCTCAGTCTTTACCAGAAAGACTAGTTATCCTCAGGGCAACTAGCTCCTGAGTGGGTAGACAGAGATGGAGAGCAGAATGGACCCCCTGTAATCCAGTAGGAAGGAGTTAGTGACTTGCTGTGCCACTCACACACTCAAAAGTCTATGGGGCTGGATGGGATTCACCTGCGGGTATTGAGGGAAGTGGTAGAAGAGCTTGCCAAGTCGCTTTCCATCATTTATCATCAGTCCTGGCTAACCGGCGAGGTCCCAGATGACTGGAACTTGGCCAGGGTGGTGCCCATCCAGAAGAAGGGCCAGAAGGAGGATCTGGGGAACTACAGATCTCTCAGCCTGACCTTGGTGCTGGGGAAGGTTAGGGAACAGATTGAGTGCTCTCATGTAGCACACACAGGACAACCAGGGGATCAGACCCAGCCAGCATGAGTTCAGGAAAGGCAAGTCCTCCTTGACCAACCTGATCTCCTTTCATGACCAGGTGACCTGCCTGGTGGATGAGGGAAAGGCTGTGGCCACTGTCTACCTGGATTTCAGGAGTGTCACCCACAGCATTCTCCTGGAAGCTGGCAGCCCGTGGCTTGGACAAAGTGCACTGTTTGCTGGGTTGAGAACTGGTTGGATGGCCAAGCCCACAGGGTGGTGATGAATGGGGCCAGATCGCTTGTGTGGGTTCCCCCAAGGCTCAGGATTGGGCCTAATCTTATTTAACATTGTTATTGATGATCTGGATGACTGGATCGAGTGCAGCCTCAGTTAGTTCACAGAGAAAAATTATCAGTTTTGTCTAGTTGATATGTAATTGCCAAATGGAAATTGCACTTCATTCAGGTTTGGTTTTGCTCCTCCATCTTTAAGAGACAGATTCCAGGACCTATACCTTGACAAGATAAATGTGGTCAGGTTCATAGAATTGTTAGAGGAATAAATTTGTGCTGGTAGGTAGGAAGGAATTCAAGGATGCTACTGTTGCATCAGATCTGTGGAAAATGGTTCAGCTGATAGGCTGTAGGGGCTTTCTCTATTTTTTTTTTTTAATGGCCCAGTATTCTGAGCTTCGTAATCCTTACCTTTGGAAATGGGATTGTTTCTGAGAAGGAGGGTAGTTTTGTAGAATATGTATAGTTTGGGAGTGTAGGAGAACACAAAACCTTCCTGTAGCTTCTCTACTCTTATTTTCATTCCACATAAAGGGCTTTGAAATAGATATCAAGAAAACATAATATCTATTGTCTGCTTGGGGAAATTTAACATAAAAGCATCTGTACGAAGGAAATTACATAAAAATGAGATGGCAGAAGTAATGGAGATTTAGATGAGAAGAAATCATTACAAGAAGATTGCTTATCTGGCTGTGTATTAGAATAGAGTTCATCTAAGAGATTTCTGTTAGTGAATCTAGATAATGGAATGAACATAATTTTCTTGCCTTTGGAGCTGGTAATTTCTGTCCTTAGTGAGTGTATTGCTCATGTGTTTCCAAACATTACGCATATTACAAATAATACAAATACGGAATTCAGCAAGCATGATTGATGTAAACATAAAGAAAATCAAAGTACATTTAAATCAGTTTAATGAATCACATCTTGAAGAAAAAAGGAGGCAGATTATTGGGACACCTAGGGATCAGAAAAGAAAATCTTCAGCAATATTTTGTGGAAATTATCTATTCTGAGGTGCATAACTTAGCAGTTATATAGATTGGATATACTAGAATACAGCCTTAAATATGATTCTCTGGCAGTGAAGTAGTGAACTGTACTGGAAAAACCTGACTATGAGGACACAGTCTCTGATTCTGCATATGCTTATGGATGGGTTTTACTTTAGTCATTGATTTCTACTGAAGTCAGGGCTAAGAACTGCCTGCTTAATTTGGCCAAATTACATCTAAATATTAGTAGGACAGGTGTCCTGCAGTGACATTAAATTTTTGTTGTGTCCATTAGTGGTCAAAGAAAAAAAAATGAAAAAAATTTGATGAGTGCCATTCCCTGACATTATTTCCAGTGTACACATGCTGTGGGTTTGTCTTGTTTGGTTGTTTTTTTATTGTAAATGATAGCTTTGCATTTCTAGACCTGGAAACCACTCCACAGTACTCTCAGTAATCCAGTCTCAACGTAAAAGCATTATGTCAGTAGGCAACATACCTGAGAGGGAATATGGAACAGATATCCTGTTCTTGGAGCTGTTCCAGCTCCATCTACTTCTGTAGGTACACTTTGGGGTGTTGGTGTTGGTTCTGACAGTAGCTGGACTGGGAGGGGAGCCACATTTCTAAAGCTGAGCCCTCCTCTTGATTCCACTTCCTATAAAAGAAAAGGGAAGGGAGAATGGGCAAGGAGTGGTCTGCCATATACCCTTTGTTCTGAAATTCACTTTCTCCTCTGTTTGGGAAGCACTACTCAAGGCAGCAGCAGTTGCTAGCTTTCAGGGCAAGTTGCATGTCCCTGCTTGCTTTCCAAACCAGGACTTCACTCCCACCCATCTTTCCTTCCCAATTTTAAGCTCCTTGCTTCCTTCTACACACCCTTAAGGAACAGTTCACTGCCTGGTTTCTTCCTTCCCTTCATTTCCTGTCTGCCAAAATGAGGGATCCAGTCTTATCTTTATTCCTTCTTAATTGCTCTTCTTTCACCTCAGAGGTAAATATGATCTAGCCTTCCTTCCATTATAATCCAACAATCCCTGCCCCATTCTGCCAAGTTCTTGGTGTTTGCATTGTCATTAAAGGCATGGTTATGTTGGTTGCTAATTGTTTCAACTCCCAATTGCTCTATGGGAACCATGAGGGATTTATGCAGCAGCTCCTGTGGAAACTTCCATGCAGCCACTGTCAAGAACTGTTGCTGCCATCTGCCCCACATTCAGCATGGAAGAGTTTACAAAACCACTTTTTGCGTGCAGACCACGGATCGCAAACCTCGAGTCTTGACATCTGTTATGTGGGAGTGCCAAAAAAACTGGAGGACTGGAGCTTTAAGCATGACAGGTACACACTGTGGAGTGTCTGCATATGCTGAAAAAGAATATATTCTTGGTTAGAGAGAAGAGAAGGAGGGTTTGTACATAATTTGCAGGAATGTAAACTAGGCATCCATAGTATTGTAGTCATGCCTCACAATTTCCAACATTATATTGACTTTATCTATGTAGCACAATTCTCCATCTAAAACTAACTGGCTGGGAGCACAAAAGAACTTGTCACTGAAACCATTCTAATCTTTCATAGGTGCATGAATTAGTAGCTTGAAATTATCATTTTCAGCATCAAGCTTTACAATAGCTACCCCCCAAGCTTCACAATGCACTTGTATTTTCTTTTCTATTTCCTTTCTAAAATAGAAATATTACCAGAAGAACTGTGTTTCTAAAGGACATCAAGTAACTGGTTGCCTATTTCAGTGGCAGTGGCATGTTTAACTTACTTAGACTGCTTTGAGAAAGTCAAATGCACTGGAGAAAAACACCCCCAAGAAGTGTCAAGGTGTTTAGTAGTGTCTCATTCACATTTGAAAAACTCAATGTGCTTTCTGTTTAGGCTATGCTTAGAATGGCTTGAGTAAGCAGTCAGAGGACATTTACATAATTTGTTCACGGGCTGTGAGATTCCTGTTGCCTCTGTTCCATTAGTCTGCTCTTTATAGCCATTGCCTATGCCTGCACGGAAAGTTTACTGCTAATGTGCTTCTCTGGCTTGGGAGGCACATTTGTCTTATCAGTCAAGCTTTTATAAAGAAAGCAGTGTGTGTTATGTAGAAACCTGACTGAAACCTGGGGCCTGTTGTGCTGCGAGATTCAATTCAAAAGCTTTCAGATGCAGTGGTAAAGCATGACCAAATAGAAGGGAAACATATTTTTTCAGATCAAGCTTTGTAAAATCTCCATCAGTATGTGTCTGTGACTTGAATGCTTATTTATAGCTGTATTTCAGAGGTAAGCAGTATAATTTTTAGCAGCTTTGAAAGAAAGTTGGTTTGGGAGAGGCTCTCTGTTCAAACTGAGTGATCCAGGCACCTGGGGTCAATGTACAAGGCATTGAATTAGGGGTAAGTTATTTGAAGCTCATCTCTTCTCTGTGCCATTGCTCTCTTGAAAGATGGGAGAGACATCTCTTTCTAACTCTTGGCTCTCCTTTTTCATGCTCATTAGCTTTGTCTGTTTATGCTGTAACATCTTGGGACAGAGATTCGGGTCCAACCCATCAGGATTACCCGAGATCTCAAATGGCTTTCAGAGGGGCAGATCTTCTATTCATCAGTTGTATCTTTTCAGACTGAACATGGAGGGAACCTAACTTGGATGACAGTCAGTAACAGCCAAAATTCAAGTTTGCTGTAGGTGGATAGTCAGTTGCCTTATGCAGGCTCTCTAAGGACATCTGTAACTTAAATGATTGCTATGCCTAGAAGCATAAAGAATTTACTTCCTAAAACACATGCTAGCTCTAATTTGTTTTAGACTTTACTGCTGATTAAAGATCTTAGACAATATGAATATATTTATTCAAATGCCATCTGGACATAGACTTGGGCAACCAACTCTAGATGACCCTTTTTGAGCAGAGGGTTTGGGCAAGATGACCTCCTGAGTTCCCATTTGACCTTGACTATCCTGTGGTTCTGTGAAATACAACAGAAATTAGAGAATAGAAGGCAGAAGGGGGAAATAAAACCCGTAATGATATGGTGGGATAGACAGAAGCCTTTGCTGCTTTTTCATGAAGCGTTGGCTTCAATGTAAACGCAAAAACCTTTGGGTTTTATGCCTACTGAGCTCTGAAATGCGGCAAAATAGCAAACGGGGATGACAACAGCCCATTTTGCCTTTGATTAGAAAATATTCAGGCAGCAATTTGGGCCTTTACTATGTTGGGTCTTATGTATATTGGCCCAATATATATTCCAGAAGTGGAATATCTTCGTCTCTGTCATACTCTTGTCCTTTATTTATGCCCTTTGTGAGCCTGACACTGAAACTCAGACAACATTATTTTACTCTAGCAATACATGTCCTAATGGGAGTTGTAAGTGAAAACAGGGCTTTTTGCAATTTTTACTCTATGTATCAATCTAGTCTAAAAATTGGCAGTACTTAATCATCACCATATAGAACAATTTCCACTCCTTTGGACTAACCTAGCCAGTTAATTTCCTTTTCAATTTTCATGCCTTCCAAATTATTTAATGCTTACAGCCACCTGCATTTTAGAAGTTGTTTGGCCAAGTTAACCACATTTAATGATTTTATTCTTCCTGCATAAATCAGGCTCACATAGCTGTATACTCTAGGTATCAGTTGGAGGAGGTGAAGGAAGATTATGTCATGGATTAACATTCCCACCCCATGTGTGCTCATCTTGTTGACAGATGGTCTAGAGAAGAGATTTTTAATATATTCCTGGATAAAAACAGTCCTGGTTGGTCAGGGCAGGAATGCTCTTCATCTCCTTTCAAAAATCTATATTGTCCAACTGTGAGGATAGTCCAGGGGCCGGAAAACCAGAATTTACAAGCAAATTCAGAAACATTTAAATTTATATCCGGCTTCATCTTCAGCCACATTTTTCCTATTACTGTTGGCAGAACACTCAGAGGTGTTTGTACTCAGGTTTTCTCCTCAGTCTGCAAGACCGGACTCCTTCAGGGCTGCTCCAAACACTGAGTGGAAAGTGCAGGTTTCCTGTGCTGGGTGCCAGGAGCAGCAGCCTCCTGTGGAGAGGCAACCATGAACAAAATATGCAGGAAGGTTTTGGCAGCAGCATAGAGGGCCTCATCAGAGGTGGATACTTTACAGAATTCCTACCCGTTTTCGCATTTTCCTGAAGTGGTCTCATTGCTCAAATGTGGTATCAAACAATATGCATGAATAGCTGCTGGATGGACTACATTGAAAACACCTAAGATGACAAAGAGAAGGATTCAATTTTTTGCATAATTGGCAGCAAAGACTCCAGGCCTTCCTCATCTGGTGATGTATCTTAGCCATGGATAAAGTCTCCTGCCCCTTTCCTGGAAGGATATTGCATTGCCCTTGGACTTTGGTCTGCATATGGCAACTGCACAAGGGTCTGGCTTCCCTTCATCAGCTCACCTGGCAGATGGGGATAACAGTGCTTTGCTGTCTCTCAGGGGTGCCATAAGGATAAATAGATTAAAAGATTTTGTAATGCTCAGAGATGTGTGATGGGGGGTCTGGAAGAAGTTAACATCAGTAAATTGGCAGAAGAACAACAAAAGATCTCCTGTTTAAGAACTGCAATATTGATGCTACCTTGAAAAGAGTACCTGCCTCTTCCTAAAAGAAATTATCAGAATAACTTCAGTTTTTGGGAAAGAAGCATTTCTGCCTAACTGAAACTGCTTTTAAAATTTTTTAATAGCAAACTTATATTCAAAGGCTGGAATTGTAAAACTTTGTTTTCTCTCTTTTTGGGGATATACATACACACACATACACAAAGAGAGGTCTGAATTGGCCAGTATTTGAAAAAATATTCCAATGTTGAGTTTTTCCACACTGATATCCCTTTAGAATATGGGCAATTAATTTGAAGAGTTGATTGTTTATTTGATGCCACCCAACAAATTAGTAGGAGTCAGCTTAAGAGCTTTGGCTTGTGTCTTTCAGCTTCACATCTTAACAACTTATGTGAGGAGAGCTACAATACTCAGAAGATTTACCAAGAGGTTTGTAGTCACCCTGTTTTATACAGTGATGCTATTAATAAGCAATTGACTTTTCTATGTCATAGTCATATGTGTAATAAAGTGTGGTAACAGTTAAAATCCTTCCTTGACTCCAGGTTGATAACTTTGATTTCCTACTGTTCTCTTTCAGTTTTATATCAACACCTGAGAACAGGAATTAAACTAATAATAAAATAATAATAATAATAGTGTGAAATACACAGTTGGGTAAAGTTGTCAATTTTTCCTTCTCTTTTTCCCTGTTGCAATCTAAAAGCAATTAAGAATGCTGAAGCCCTCCTTGTTTTTCCCCTTGTGCCCTTGATTTATTCTAAATCTCAGGGCATCAAACACCTGTGTTTGTCCTCTGTCACTCACTAGTATGGGTTAGATTAGAATCTGTAGTCTCTCTCTACTTGAGAACACAATGTTTTCTTCCCCAAAGTTGTCAAGCTCATGAAAGCGTTGATTTATTCTAATGTCATCTGTTGAAGAAGATGAATGATGAACATCACTTCTCTCTTTTTAGATTAATGATCAATTACACAGACATAATTAATGTGCTCTGCATTTGTTCTGTTTCTCCTGTGGTGCTCAAGCATAGAGTGATTTTCATTTACTGGGTCTCTGCTGCTAGGGCTCTAGGTAGTGTACTATTCGTGGTACAAGTAAAATTCAATTCAACTTGTTCTTTTTAGCCCCAAAGGGATGTCTTCAAACACTTCTAATTCTAATTCTTGTTCTTTCAACAGCATACCTAACAAGCAGAGCTCATTTGCCTTAAGAGTTCTTGACATGGCTGTGTGGTTTTATTTTGGCCAGCACATTGCCCATCAGGTTTTAATGTCTATCTTGAGAAGAAGAAATTGTCTCCTTGATATTTGCAACAAAGATTACACTGGCAAAAGGCAAAATGAGAAGTGTTCTCAATTTTGGTCCTGCAATGTCTTGGGAGGTAACTTGCTCTCGAGTAGGAAGCTCCTCGCTTTATATATATTGTAGTGTCTCTGTTATTTTAGCAGCATAGGTTGTTCCTAAAGCTAAAATGGAGACCTGAAAAAGTGAAATTCAGTGTGAAATAAGTATAGCTGATTCTGGGATAGCTTTGTATAGGACCATGCAAGGGAAACGGTGAGAGAAAGAAAAACTGATAGAAAGCTGGTAGTTGAAGCTCTTCCTTATGATCCAAAATCAAGTCAAGGAACCTGAAAGCTTGAGATCTGGTGGGTGAGCTAGTGTTGGTTATGGCAAAATCCTCAAGAAGCTGAGATGCTGGAACCTTTATTAACATTAGATGCCCCAAGGGAAAAGTGGCAGGACAAATTCTGGACAAGATTCTGTCTTTCACTACAATTTGCCTAAAATTTCTTGGTTTTGACCAGTCAATAGTCTCTGATAAGAATTTATTTTGTTGGGACATTCCACAGCAAGCATAATAATACCCATATTGAATTATTGACATGATAACATATGGGTGAGCGAGCACTTGAGCTCATTGCTCAAGTGGATAAATGGACTGAGAACATCCAAAAAGGTTACATTGAACTTTGCCATTCACTGGACACATGGCCTTAAGAGTGTTAATGTTTTTATTAAAGACTTGCTGACTCCATCAAATGAAGACCCGTTGAATGATTTTGCCTAAATATCTTCCCAGTCCTAAGTGCTGCTTTCTGTTTCTTTTTATTTACACAGATTTTGCATGAAGACAGAATAGTTTTGACCATGAATTCATCTGCTTCTCTGTTTGCCTGCTGGCTGAACTCATCTCCTGTGACAGCATTGTACTCCTCATTCCTGTTGTCACATACTGGGATTAGAGAATCATTTATTTGTCCTCTCTGGATCACACAAGTGGAAAAAACACTTCAGTCCCCTAGCAGAGCCTGCTTTCTAATGGAAGTGACATTTTATCTCCTGACTAGCTCTGGAGCCCATGGAAATAAATCCCAGCTGGGATGCGACTCACAGCAGTAGCTGTAATCATCATTACAAATTCTGTCAGTTAATAATGTGAGGGGGCTAAACAAATCTCACCTGTCTGTGCATAAACATCCTTCACAATATGGTGAACCAGGTGGGCAGAAACCAGGTGACAGGCAGCCAGGACTAACCCTGAACCAACGCCCTGATAATTAGGGCAGCAGGGGCGTAAAGTCAATGCAGGATCCTCAGGATCAGGAATGAAAGGACTGGATATGCTTTTTGTGACAAAGCTGAGAAGAATTTCGTGTGCATGAAATGACCTTGACTTGCACACCCCTACACATAGATGTTAGATATATAATATGGATATGGAGGTGGGAAAGGCTCCTGTTCAAACATTACAGGTACTGTTAGTGAAGTCTCACTGTTAAAAAGAGGGAGACTCAAAGGATTTAATATATGGATTATTTCTTTCTATTTTCTTCCTTCCCTGACAGGCAGGAAATAAGAAGTGTTGTTTTAAGGAATAGTAGAAAGATAATATAAGCTGTCTTTCTCATAATATCTTAATTTTTGTAGTAAAGCACCTGGGACTTGCAGAGTCCTGTAAGACATGCTAAGAAGCTCATCAGTTCCCGCATGGCAGAGACATGGAGCTGCCTAAGGACCTCTCCAGCAAGCTGGCTGTGTAAAAAACCTCAGAGAAGAATATAACACAGGATAAGTCGGCTTATTGCAGCTTTTCTTTTTTTTTTTTTTCCTCCTTCTGGTGTCTCCTTTGGGTCCATAAGAGATTGACAAGGAAGCACGAACTTAAACCCTGACTAGATCTAGATCTTTCTAAGGAGCATATGGACACAGCTTTTCCTCCTCTTTCCTTTTCACCGAATGGAATTTGGGACTTGGGAAATGTTCAGAGATGCTGCAGTTTAGAGCACAACACTCTGTTATTTCAGACCTATAATGTGATTTTCAGTTGTGTGACTCTCAAAGAGGAGAGATTTTAGGGTATTTCCAAGAGACAGATCACAAGGCAGGAGCTGTGTTACCACATCTACAGAGTAATGATTTGGAAGCATTTTCACTAGCATGAAAGAACCTAGAGTTTCTAAAATTCACCTCTTAAATCATGCAACATATGCTACTCAGAAGAGCTTAAGAGGTTAAGAGCTGCCCAAATCAAATATTCACTGCTCAGGAGCCCTGGAGAGCATTACCTGTAAATACCTTGGGGTTGATAGCCATGCCAAGGAGGCAAAGGGGATGAAATGTACTTCTGCCTTTGAAAGGGGAATTCATGTAATAGCATTCATTCCTTTTATAGATAAAACGGCTATTTAGGAAGTCCTAAAGTACATGATGTCTTTGCTGATTAAATTTCCTGTGCAAGCAAAATGTTCACAAAGTTACATAACTGCATTTTTCTTACCTCCTTGCTGGCAGCAGCTGTCCGGGTTTCTGTAGCGCTGTGACCCTTGCTTTGCCTCCATTTCTTGGTGAGGAAAGAGTGGAGGCAGAGCAGGGAAACAGAGAGAGAAAGAGTGATGCTGTTGTATTAAATCCTTCTTTCTGTCTGTTGCTCAAATCCTTTATCCCATCTGTGCAACTCGTGTATTTCCCACATCCTTCAGCTGGTCTAGACTCCCTGTGGCCTGATGCTTCCACCTAAGGTTGTTAATGCAATATTGATGAACTAAGTGGCTGAAGTAATTTCCCTTTTTATCCCTGGTGAGCTGAGCTGAAAAACCAAGGACCACCTCTCCTAGCGGGCTTTAGCCTGCTAGGGAGCTCTTTCCTTCCCACTTAGGCCACAAAGTCTCTTTTTCTATACTGTTGGGCTGCTTTCCCATACTGTAACTTTCAGTGTATTGATGAGTGAAGTGTTAAATTGTGAGACAGATGTTTGCCAGAGGGTGTCAGACAGGCATCCTCTGCATCATCTTCTGCCAGGAGTTCAACAGAAACAATTGTGGTGAGGAGCATTGTGGGCACGTCCTCTAAGGGAAAAATTACAGCGGGTAGTTTTGCTGCCTCTGGAATGGCTTATCTGATTTTTGTATGCCTTTGTTGTAGAGCAGGCCCTTGCCCTGAGATTTTAGCCAATTTAAAGAGTAAGTCAAGGCAAGAAGAGACCTTTTCAAAGTTTCCATATTAATTATTATGAGTCAAAGTAAAAATGAATTTAAGATTAGTTGTTTTGCCTGAGCAATGATGTCCAGTGTGATCAGTAGGTACCCTCTTTCTGACCTTCTAAAGGTAAAACTTCTTCAAGAAAATCACCAAGAAGTGTACCAATGAACTTCTGCTGCTCTTATATTTTATTATTGTAATAATTCTCCAGTTTCCTTTGCTGCCAACAGCCTTTGAATGCAAAGGAGCAAACTGTGGGCCAAATTAAAGGAAAGAAAAAAAGATTTTAAAATAAACTGGTGGAAGCTCAGCAGTGTAGTATATACAAAATCAAAGTTTTGTTGTGTATGGTTTTGCAATACAATTCCCTCTAAGCAGATGGATCATTGCCCTGCTGTTTATAAAGAGTCAACGTCCCCAGGGTTGAGCCCCTTAAGGGATCTAGCGCACTTAGATAGGAGAGCTTGAGACATCCTGTGCAGGGTTTAAAAAGTCAGGACCAAAAGCTGTTAGCACCAGAGAACATTCAATCTGGAAATTAAGAAAGAGAAAAAAAAGATATATGACGAGAGGAGACATTTAAAAGGCTCTAAAATCCTCTTGGTTTTTTTTTTCCCTAGTATTCTGTAATGATCTTATTGCTTTTTTGAGTCACATAACGGGGGGTGAAGTGAATCTGCTGCACTGCCCAAGGAGTAGCCAGGAGTGACAAGCTCAGCACACTTTGGCCTTTTATTCTGAGTGAAGGGCAGAGATACAAACTGTGCTGCAAGCCCTTTGGCCCAAGAATCAGGAAAACCTGCTCTTTTGTTCTGCCTCTTCACAAATCAGCAGCAGCCCTCTTTCAGACAGTGCACGATGGAAGGGTCAATCACCTCCTCCTCCAAGTTTTTCTCTGTAGTGCCATTTGTCTCATTTTTGACAGCAATCAGCAGTTTTGCTCAGTGTATGGGGGACATTGCTGCAGACAATTTACAAACATCTGGGGAAAGAAGGGAGTTGGTGGTGTTTTTGAATTCACATAAGTTCTTCATTTTTCGTTGTTTATAATGAGTAGCTGAAAAACAAAATGGGTGTTTTATTTCCTGAAGTGCACAAATATTTGTTCAAAATAACTTAAATTGTTTACTGAAGTTACTCCATTTGAACATTTCTTTTTTAGGCATCATGTGAAAGCTCTTATTTCTTCCATGATGAATATTTGTCATCAGCTCATGTGAATGTTTTGGCAAATCAAAGGATGGATTGTTCTGTTTTGCTTGCTTGGATTGTGAAATAGGAATATCCATAACATGACAGGGCATGAAAGAGCCTGAAATGAATTAAGGCTGTGCTTTAATGAATGGGCTTTTAATTTAGTGGATTCCTTAGACACAAGTGTGGTAAATCCACTTTCAGTAAATCCAAAGGATGGTTGACACATACGTTTTGTATGGGTGGGTACTGGCAGACAAGAGCTGATGATTCATCATTCCAGATGGACCGTTTTTCAGCAGATGAGTGTTCTAGCTATCATATTTCAATTGGGAGAAATGCTCTGGTGCAGAGCCAATAAAATATGATTATCTCAGCTCAAAACCTGCACAGATGAGAACGTTCTCAAGCTGGATACTTGAAATCATCCAACCAACATGGATCTCTCAGTCTTCAGTGTAAAGTAGGTAGGTTTCTACCTGCTAAATTTTTTGCTTGGTTGGGCTGAAGGGAACTGAGACAGTGGATAATCCATGATGAGCATGGAAGAACTGGGCAGGCATATACAGGTGAAATGTTATAATACTTAGTGCTTCATTCAAAGCTGTGTGTTAATTCAGATGGAGAACCCCTCTAGGCAAATGTTGCACCTGACAGTTTTAAAATTTTAAACCATGAACAGTGATAATACCTACCATCCATTCTTAAGAGAAAGTTAAAGAGATCTGTATCCAAATGTGTGTATGATGCAAAATTTTGTGACTGTGCATCTGTACTAAGTATTTAAAAACATTGAGTTTAGCCAAGACAACTCTGCCAAAATGTGGGTCATTAGAAAGCAAGATCTGTAAGGGAGCACAGGAAATAAGCTGGATCGTTTTGCTTTCCTGATCTTTTCAGGAAGTACAGGATAAACATACAATTTGTTCTTTAAGGGTTTAGTAACTCATTAACTGAACCTGATGTACCTCTAACCATCTAATACCTCATTATGATGCAGGCTTGCATCACATTTTGCTTTCAGATGCATCTCAGAGAGTACCACCATGTCCATGTGCCAGTTTGCATGGGAAGAGTTCAAGGCAATTGACATTCTCTGTGTGCTCCCATTCGCTTCAGAGAATACTGGAGCTGAGCCCTATAATCACAACCCCAAATAAACATCTGGGATTCCTGATTGCCAAGAGGTTCCTCAGAAAGACATCCAGTGGGGAAATGTTTTTGTGGGATATGTGACAAAAGCACTCTTAAGGATATTTGTGCCCCTTTCCTGCAGCCACTTTTTGTTGTTGAAGGTGCTACCATGATTTTTAGTCCTTGGTGATCCCTTTGTGTTAGATTGTGTGTTAACCTCCTGTTAGGCTTCTAGTTCCAGCTGCAGACACTGACTCATCACTGTAGAAAGGCCTCCTACTGCTCAGCGAGGCAACGGACTGTGAACAAACTGACTGTCATCAATCAAAATTATTTCACAAACTTGTTCCTCGCTTTTGTTGACCCTATGTTTTCAGAGCTGAGAATGCAAAATACAAACTCTGTAACTCAGGCCTGAAAGTTTGGATTGGGTAAGAGACACTGTTCGTTTATTGCAGCTTTTCAGAATATAATTGCAACCAGGTCGCTGGTTTTTACTTCAGTAAAAATGTAAAACCCTTGCATGTATAAGCATAAAGTCTATCTCTGCAGATGTTTAAACCTAATTACATGGTGGATGAATGCTTCCAGTAAGAGTGCACGAGAAGGTGTGAACACAGCAGTAGGCAACTTCTCTTGTCTTTTTTAAGAGGAGCTCAGATTTTTCACCCCACCATTTGCACAGCTCTTGCTAGCCATCATAACAGCAATACCGAATGCGACTGTAGGGGCTGTAGGTTTACCATGCATTGAAAGACACCAGGCAGTGCATCACACACATTATGGTGTTAGAGACTCAGGACACAATTAGTGTGCAGTAAGCAAACGCCTGGAACTGGTAACTCTACCATGTTAATTCTGACTCTTTCCATATTTAATAACACATCATTATGATCGATAAGGGAGGGAGGATACAGAACACAACGAGCGGTTAACATGGAAATTGGATGGCAGAGTAGATAAGATAAAGCACTCTATCACATTCAGCAAGACTGCATTCTAGTCTGACCATGATGTAGACTGGCACCAAACTGGAGGTTATTGACCTGATCTTGTTTGCATCTGACGTTGCTGCTTTTGAAAGCAAATGAGTTCTGGGGCTACGAGCTCATAGGGCTGCCAGTTTCTCAGCAGATTAGCATTGGCTAACCTTCTTTTTCAGACTAGCTTGTGCAAACACTCCCCTAATGATTCCCACAGATCACGTAAGTGGAGTGAAATGGACTGATGGAGGTAGGGAATATTGAAACCTGGCACTCGTCCCTCTGGTTGAGCAGGATGTGATTAGTACTTGTATATGCACTAGGCAGGCAAGTGTCTGCTCCTGCTCAGTCTAGGAGACAGGAAGGCTTATGTAGAAGTGCTGTGTGGCAAAGAGCATTGAGAAACACACATCTGACTCCCTCTTAACTTTAAGTTTTAGATGCCTAGATATTACCAAGCAGTCTTTACTCCTAAGCAATGGCCTGTAGTGATGCTAAGAACCATGCAAAGACAATTTGCTCTGTGACCACATGTGGCTGTTCCAGTTCTCCTTCTGTCATGTTACAGCTGCAGCCAGTGGCAGGTAGGGAAGATGAAGACATGGCTCCTTTCTACAGCCATTGTCAGCCCATTGCCTTCTGAGCTGAGCAGTCCTGGAAACGTGAACTACAATGATCTTGAAATAGAAGATTTCTGCTTAGAAACAGAGCCAACTGAGCTTTGGTTTTTGTAAGACCTTGATCTGCTTTACACCTGATGTAATAGGGGTAACCTTACATAAGCAAGGCATCACTGATTGTAATTGGAAGGCAAACAATCGTGTTGAAAATGGCCTCTTGTAATCCTGTGATAATCTGGGGTGGTTTACTAGGGGTCACTGTGGACTGGCTGCTTTGGTTAAACTGACAGGTGATCCTAATCAAACCCAAAACTTTCTAAAGTATTGCAATTCTTCTGAGTCCATGCATATTTTTCTGAACTGATTGGGAAGTGCTGCATGTATCTATTTTCATGTTCTTTGTCTTCCCCTCTTCTTTATTTTTTCCCCTACCTCACCCTCTTCCCTCCTTCCTGTCAAAACAATGATAGCTCATGTTTTGCAAAATGGTCAAAATTTTAGCAAAATTTAATATGGTAAAATTTTTTTTACTCTCTCTAAATGTACGCTTTCCTGTGCTGCCTAGTTCAGGGGTGAAAAACACCTCCACCTCTCTTCTCCCCACTGCCTTTTGCCCATAAACTATTAAAACGAGACAATATATTCCTGATAGCTAAAACACCTCTTTATTTTTCAGTCATACAAGCAGTGTCCTTTCTTCACCCTCCATCCTCCCCCTGTACCAAAACAAAACAAAGGCCAGTGGGACTGGAGTGTGCAAATTCCACTGGCTCCCTCCTCAGCCATTCACCCCCTTCCCTCCTGCAGGGAGGTGAGCACCATCCACACATCACTTGAGACAAGAACAATATAACACAATCTGTTTTCAAATTTTCTAAATATTTCCCAACTTCCATTGCAGGCTGTTGTCTCCACACTGTAAATTCGTGCCAAGAACTCCCCAACAGCATTCTCCTCTGCCTTCCCAAATCACTTGGAGAGAAAACAAACCTTTCCCTGAGTCATTGATTTTTGCAATAAAGCTTTTTTATTTATTGAAAATGAAGTGAGAATGGCTAGAATGCACAACTTGCAGCTCACAGCTCTTCAGTGAAAGCCATAAGTAAGCTCTTTGACAGCACAGAGACGCTTTTTCTTCTGTGTATTTCCACCTGTGATTTCTGCCTGCCCAGAGTAGTCAGGGTATTGCCATGCTGGGGACAAAACAACTTCTGGCAGTTTTCTATCTGCTCAGAGCCCATAAAGCCCTGGGACCTGTTATTCCATCTATAACTGGTTTTTACTGCCTGAATGGAAAGATTTTGAAGTAATAAATAATGTACATGGTGTGGTTTCACAGGATAATATGATGATCTGTATTGCAGTGAGCTATACTGAATAGCTCTCCCAAGTTGGGAATGTGTTAAATTAGTACTGGAAGAATTTAGCAGGCACTATAATTAATTAGAAGGATTTTTTCTTTATCTAGAATTAAAAAACGTAAGTTATCTAGCACCTAATAATTAAGTTGGACCATAGAAATTTTCAGCACATCATCAGAATTAAATTAAATACATCATCAGAAGTATTTAAAATTATTTCAGTATGGGCTAATACATGTCTGTGAGGTCCTATACTAATGAGGTTTTATACTTGCGATAGAAGCAAAAATGTGCCTTGCCCTGTATGAGTGCACTTTTGCCTGGCCATGGCTACATTTTGAGCAGGCATAATCCTTGATTGCCTTCATTTATTTCTCCACTGTTCTATCAATGTGGCACTTTTGTATTTCTGCTTATTCCTCTGGCTCAAATCACCATCACTTTCCACTTTTTTCAAGTGGTATTGGAGGAAACATCCTACCATTTGGTGTTTGTGTTTCAGCTCTCCCACTCTTCACTGAGCTGTTCCAATACAGAAAGCATGATCCAGTGACTAAAGCAAAGAAAAAAGCTTAATAGACAGTGGTTCTGTTTCTCAACAGGGCATCAGTAGCTGTCATGTAAAACAAGCAAACATCTTTTTCAGTTCCTTGAGCCATGCTGTAGAACAATACTCTGCTCTGGGATGTGAGTCAGTCTGCAGGTGCTCAGCATCAGACAAATAGAGTGAGTTTCATTCCATTCGAAAGCTTGTGTACCTGACAGATTGTCTCATCTTTTGATCCTAAATGTATCACCTGGTTTAAAACATAAAGAGGTCAATATTCTTTCTGAGGTGTGGAGCACTTGTATTTTCCACAGGTCTGAAACCAAATTGCCACTACCTGATGCCTGAAACCTGAAAATCTGTGTCAATATGTCCTAAATTTGGCACCCAGACTGTGAGATGTCAAAGTGAAATGGTATCTGATAATTCTGTCAGTTGGTCCAATTGCCTAACACAAACAGACTACCACAAAGCTTAATTTTTCATTGTTATGAAAATGTCAGTGTGCCTGTATGCAGCTGATGTATTGATATGAAACACCATTCCTATTGCTGTGGAACAGCTGTTTTGCAAAATTGTCTATTACACTATTAAATCACTGAGTTCTGCATGTTTGTTTGTTGGCTGGTTGTTTGCTTGATCCAGCTAGAAGCAGAATAGTATTTCTGCCTGCTTTGGACAGAGCTTGGGGGAAAGGCTGATAGCATCTGAATCTGGGGCTGCATTGACAGGATCTGGTTTGAGCAGGACATGCTTCTTCATGCTGACATTTTCTGTCACTGTTCATGGAATGTGTTTCACTCCAATAAGGCCTATTTCTAATGTTCATTAACAAGAAAAATTCACTGTAAATTTCGCTGTAAGTTTCACTGCAAAGGTGTGTGAAGAGTGATAGAAAATGCTGTCATTTTACCTCGGGGAACTCTGAAGACCACCAAGCAGGCACGTAAGACAAGATATGGCAGGAGAAGCAGAACATGTTTATGACAGCTCCTGGGTGTGTGACCAAGGACTGGATCCATTCACCACCTCTGCACAACTTGAAATCTGTCCCAGACTCTGAAGATCCAGAGCATCAAGTATACTGAAGATATGTGGCAGACCTGAGTCTGCATGTTTGAGCAGTCTGGATGGATCAGAGGCAGGTCCAGGACTCACCACAAGTCTCCCAGGAGGCATGGCAATAATTTCCAGATGTAATTCGCTTTCTTGGACTCAGGGGATGCTTCCATCTCTAAGTGTTTGAACTCAGGCTGTGAGTTGTAGGTGCATGACTTGGGAAGTCTTGGGTCAAACAATGCCTGAAATGTGGGCAAGAAGTCCACATGTTCCTCAGTCATGAGGAGCAAAAAGTTTATGTCTGTACTTGAATCTGCTCCCATTTCCTCTTAGCAGTGTGCGATGGCCTTTTAGCAGCATTCACTTCAGGTTTCTCGCTCAGTATGAGCTAAAACAGGGCTGCTGGCTCTCTGGGCCATGAAGGCAATTCCTTTTGAGGCACTCTACTGCTAAACCTGCTCAACAGCTCTCAAGGGGAGTGTGAAGACTGTTTTTACAGCTGAATATGGTGCATGGGTTGAAATGCGGGCCTTTTTTCTTAGAGGTTCCCTACCACATGTTTTTGTTATGAAGAACAAGGTCAAGCTTTCCAAAATTTAGTGCTACATAGCTAAAAGTTTGCATAGGGCTTTAGAAAAACAAAGGAATCTACATTATTATAAAAACAGAGCTCTTATATAATGAGCTAAAGTAAATATATTGCAGTTTAACAGCTGATTTGGAAAGTCCTTTTCACTGTTTCCATAGTCTCAAAGCCCAAAGCCCAGTCGTATGAAGAGTTTTTGGAGGAGCTAAACAATTCAAACCGTGGTGGGCAATTTCATGCAGGTGATGAACTGACTGTTAGAACAGTTCCTGTGTTGCAGGAGTATTTTCTTCTCTGTTTTCTGTCTCCTTCAAGCAAACTGCCTGTGCAAAGCTGGGACGGTCCTGTCAGGGAGTGATCAATATTCTGCCACATACCATCTGCAGTCCTGGAATTTGCTTCTCCCACCCACACTACGGTGGTTTCACAATGTGCTTTCTTGTACTGTAGCAGAGACAGCCTCCTCAGGACATGTTTTTCTTAGTCACATGGATTTGTCAGCCTTTTTTCCTAATCAAATGCACTTTTCATTGTGTAGTCAGCATTGGATAAGCAGAAGGGCTTGCAGACGACTCTTTAAAGAGACTTTTAGTGTGTTTAATTTACTGCTTATGATTTTTTTTCCTTGAAGCCTATCTCACTTCCCCACTTAGACTGAACAGTAGCTCCCTGGCACCTGTCCTGGGTAAAAATGACAGTGTTATCCTTTATCAGCAGTGAGCAGTATTTCATGTGGATGTTTGTGCTGCAAAACCATGCTGTCAAAGGACTGTGCAAGGGTGGATAGGTGGAGAAAATCTGTGGGACAGAATGAGGAATTACCGTGTGGGCAGTGTGGCCCACTTATTAGTCACAGAGACCTGACAGGACAGAGCCTGAGCTTACATGGACCAGCAGAGCTCTGCTGCATTCAGTGGCACTACAACAGTTTATGAATAATGACTTTTCTTTTTTGGTATCCTGCTCCCTGGTGACCACCCTGACTTGCCAATCCTTTTCCTGAGGGTTCATTTCCTAGCTGTTAAATGTCGAATTATCCAGATAAAAAACCCTGCCAGTAAGGCTTTGGTTTGCATTGCCGTTGGTAGCTAATGAGCAATGGTATGTGGCTGCACCATCCTCAGGGGTTTAATCTCCTCATCATGTTAGTGGTTAGTTATGTCACAGACACCCACTGAATAGATACTATTCCCTCTTGCAGAATTGTTCTGTCCTCTGAATCAGAGGATCTGTCTGAGAAGAGAGGAATCTTGTAAGGCTGGTTTAATTTTTCAAAAGATCTTGAATTTTGAGAGGACTATAACACAGCATGTCTACTTTGTTAGTGTCATGAGGGGACAGTGCCCATGTCCTGGAGGCTGCCAGACTTGTGGCATGGCTGTGGACAGCTTCAGTCTGTGGGCACCCATCTTGCTGCTGGTATTGTGACCCTCTGCTGGTGAGCCTGACCTCTCCAGAGTGACTGGAGCCTGAAGTGCAGCACAGTCTGCTCCTTGGGCTCCTGAGGAAGCTTGCTCAGAGCTGGAGGCATTCACTGCTGTGCTGTGCTCTCTAGTCTGGGCATGTGCTAAATAGCTGGAATAGCTGGAAGAATACTCAGAAGAGGGAACCCGAGGTAACAAGAAGACAATAGTGGTCAGACACACTGTTTTTAACCAGTTTAAGTCAGTTTTTCCCACTTCTCCACTAAAATTCTGTTTGGCAAAAAAACCCCCAAACCAAACCAAAACAAACCCAACCCCTTTCCTTAGTTTTCCTTCTGTTTTTGTGATTACAAATAAAAAGCATGTATGTGGCCCTCTTGAATCCCATTTTCTTCATAGCTCTATTGAATTGGGTTCTTCCAAACAAAACAAAGTCTTTTCAGAATATTTTCTACGAATGTTTCCCATCAGACTGCAGCAGGCATTCAAAGAGTGAGTGTGTACATAAAAGAGAGAAATGACAGTGCCAAACAATGCTGAATTGCTGGAGGCCACAGGTTAAAAAGAGAAGGGTTTTGACAGCTAATTGAAATCTAAGTGGTATTTTTCTGATATGCTACTTCCCCATTTGTTCGCTAGTATTTAACAGGTCTTTATTGATTACTGTGGTAGATTTGTACTGCAAATGGAATCTGAAGGTTACTTTTTTGTCCCACAATCATTGGTTGTATATATTTCATATCTATCTATCTTACATATTTCACAAATCAATACCTTGAAAAGTCATGCCTTGGTATAGTTGTCTGTAAAGGCAAAACAGCATTAGTTATTTTTAAAATAATAATTCTCAGCATTGGAGTAAATTCTTCACCAAGATATGCAGAAAGTCTCCGTTACTGCTGCATGACCAGCATGCCTGAATCTAGAGATGAACTCAGTTCCCTCTGATGATGAACTAGAGTTCCCTCTGAGCCTGCAGTCAGGTCAGCCATCTCTTCTGCCCTTCTAAAGTGGGAGTACTTCAAGTCTTATCTGTGGAAAGTCTCTTTCAGATTCAGCTGGCAGCTGCAGATCTCTTCTGGCTTGGGTTTTTCAGATTCCCATGTGCAGGGAGCACCATAAGGTCCCACGTGTCCTCTTGCCTTCCTTTCTCAGTCCCACGTGGGGCTATTTCCCTTTAGGATTTGGACCACTTGTGTATTGAAAAGCTCATTTTCCAACTGTGCACACACCTCTGAGACTTTTGTTTATTAGCTAAGATTTTTTAGTCAAAGGGGCAGGTTTATGAACCTGATAGAATCTGACAATGTGTATATCTTCCCCACAGCTCATTTCTAATCAGTCACAGTTCATTTCTTATCAACTAAACCATTCCTATAAATAACTGTTAATTTGCAACTTTCAACATATTTCCCTCCTCCTTTTTCCTTTCTTATGCTGTTGCCAGAGCTTATTGTGTCAATCTGAACTTTGGAAGCAAAGTCCATTTCCATACTCCGTGATACTCCTAATTTTATAACCATGTGAAATATCACATCTGTGCCATGAAGAGTGGCAGGCTTCCATTCTGGTCCTTAGTCTTGAAACTGAATTTGCAGTTCCCCAGGGCATGTAAAACCACATCTGTGTCATTCCCTGTCTGGCAGCCATGCTGTTGCCTGTGGGGCTGGAGGGTTACAGGTGCATTTCCTTCATCACAAGTTTGTATTGCTACTTTTCTTGATTTTGCCAGAATTTTGTAAACCAGTGCCAATAACTTTATCAAACAGAAGTGAAATCTCACTGGAATGTGGGATCACACTTTTTTCCCTGTTGCACTCCAATCTTGTTAGTCATAAACTCCTGGCCTGGTTTGCCATAATTCGGCCTGAAACTGATGTCAGCTATAGTTAAATGAATTACCTCACTTTTTTGTTTTAGTAAAAAATGGAACACTGACATGATTCTGAAATTTTTGGAAGCATGAAAATTTCTCAACAGCTAACACTTCATCCATCACTTTTGGCACTCCTTGGTATGAATTATCTTGATCTACTCATCCATTTCTCTCCAATTAAAATTCTATAATATTCTTCCTACTTGGTTGCAAATGAACTGGAAGTATTTCATCATCATCAGTCAGCTTGTTCTTGATTTTCCTCAAATTAGGTATTTGAAATCAGGAGTGTGAACACTACTGAGTGAGTCTTTCTCTGATTTCCTTTAATTCAGTCATGATTCCTGCTTATGAAGCAAGGGTAAGTGGTGCAGGGGGAGATTACCTATTCATCCATATGGTGTTCCCAGGAAATTGTTACTCACTGGATTCAGTACTCATTATATCCCTATTGCTATAATAAGGTCAATAGTGGTCTGTGTTCAGCTTAGAAAGTTGTCATCTAAGGTTTCAGAAAAACATACTCATACTTCACTGATGGCTCCATGCTATTCAATAACATACACTGAATTCTCAGATTCATCTCATTATAGACAGACATGTAAAGAGGGATTTCTCCTTTTGGTCTGTCTTAGCACACAGGACCCTGCCTGAGCCCTGTACATCAGGATGTTGTTCAACACTAATAACTCATGGTTTCAGACCCGCCTGAAATGGATCTGGGTGTGTGCCTTTTAGAGCACCAGGAACAGCCAGAAATGGCAAAAGTAAGGAATATGATACCACGTGGGTGATGTTTCTCAGCTGATATTCATCTCTTTGTTTTGCCCCTCATCTCCTAATGTTTTTTTCCCCCAGATTCTCAGCCTCCCTTATACACATCACCTCTGCTTTTTTTCCTCCTCCTTCAGTCTCATACACTTATTGTGGAGGGACTGGTGGAGCTCACCTCTGCCGGGAGCACTTGCTGCCCAAATCCATGGGAGAGCCCTAAACTCAGGAAACACTGCACTGCCCAGCAGCCCAGGGCCACAGATAGGCTGCAGTGGGCAGCCTGGACACTTAACACTGGGCATCAAATGACATGCGCAAGTGGGAGATGTAAAACATGTTGGTGTTCATTCCTTAGCTCTAAATAATAACAAATTCCTTCAAAAATGGAGTGTATCCTCTCTGTCATTGTTCTTTATTTCCGCTGCAAATAACTTGCAACAATAAAAATGAAGAGATGCCAAATTTGTGTGGCTCTTCAAAGTAAATTCATTACTTGAAATGAAGTTCAGCTGAAAAGCTTGACTCTCCTCCCCAGAATTTTTTCAGGCCAGATGGGTTACTGCTGTCCTTCAGCATGGAGCCATCCTTAGGGTGTGATGCTCCTCTTTCCTCATGAATCTGAAAGAAAGGGATGAGAAACTTTATGTTTCCCTTCTGCATTGCAGAAACTTTCCCTTCTATCTCCTCTGGGTGGAGTCCCTTAAGGCCATATACATAATGATCTGCTCACTGTCGTCGGCTAATATCCTACTCTCCAGAGCCATTTAGTCATTGCTGACTTTCCTTACAGTTCTGTCCTCAGGTTCCTCAGACTTTTCTTCCTTTCTCACTAACAAGCGTTCATTATTTCTCCCTTAAGCTTCCCAGTATCCCACGGTGGATTTTTGCAACTTTTAATTTCCCAGGAGGGATATGAAAGGTCTACAAGTAAAACGCTTTGCTTGCTCTTATCTGGGAGATTACAGAGGGGAATCGGATAAAAGCAGGGGCTGAATACTCAATGCTTTGCCATTGTCAGCAGCAATGCACTTGTGGTAGAAAATGCCATTATCCTTATGCAGTAAGGTTTTAAAAACTTTTAAAAGGCATAAAAAATTGAGGAACCAAATTCTTTGGGCATTATTCTCTGCTGCCCTGAAGTTCCTTTTCATTGCACTGGAGGCAGAAGAAGGAAATAGAGTGACTAAATCCCTTCCCTCCCATAAAATATTCAACAAAGAGAGGCTGTCCTTATGGCATACCTGCTTCCCCCACATGGTGTGAGCGGGAGGGGGATGTGGAGGACATTACCCATCAGCAGCATAATGAGATGAACATTATGGTCTGGTTTGGTCTGCTGCTCTTCATATGCTGTGCAGCAGGAAGCTGGGATTCACATTGACATCTCAGTTCCTCTGGACTTTTTAAGATTGATAATTGTGAACATCATCCACACTAATTATTTTTGAGAAGTTGCAATGAACATCCTGATAAGGATGTCAGACTGTGTTCACAATTAAGGATTGCCTAGAGGATAAAGATGTTTTTTTCTTTTTTGACTACACTGATTAAACTCTGATAAAACACATTTTTCCTTGTTTCTCTTGATGTACCCTTATGCTATGAGATGAATAAATTACACAGTGGGAAGTAAATGAGAAGATTTCGTACTGATAACCGTGTCTGTGCTTTAGTTTTCGATGTTGTCTTCCTTCACTTTATCCCCTGCTCTAAATGAGTATGTACAGTTACATATATCTCTGTTCTCTCATGTTGTAAAACAGCCCTTCTTTTCCAGAAGAAATTTTCATGTACCATAAAGCTGATCTTCATTCTTCTCTCTTGAAAGGCCTTGAGAAATGCAGAATTGTGCTTAGAGATCTAGAGATGGTAGATGAAGTAATGTTAAATGTCTGTCTCAAGTCCCTGTACTTGTACCTGCAGGTACAAAAGTGCTGGCTCTGTGCTGATGTGCAGGGCATGACACGGTGTCTTCAGCACTGAAGTGGGACTAATGACTGCAGGAGTAAGGCAAGGCTTCACTCACTCCTATTTGCAAATAGCTTTGATTATTTCTTAGGGGAAAAATAATGACATAAAGTTAAATACTGTTAATAGTCAAAATAGGCACTCACCTTTATAACCCAATTAATAAACAAATGTTTTAGTTTAATTACTCTATACTGCATATTAGAAACATATATGACTTACTGATAGTTTAGTCAGGTTTCCCCCCAACCATCCTTCCATGGCCATAGTTAATTGCATAAAAATTTAAAATTTGCAAAATCAGGTTTTGGGATTAAAAGACAAAACAGTCAGTCATGTCTCTGAGGACTGCCTTTTGTCTGTAACTGTGGCTTGAAGGATTTCAAAAGCTTCTTTTCTTACTTAGCTTGATTGGTGAACCTAATGGTCATTTTGATTTTTTGTCTTATGCTTGGTTGTTTCTAAACCCCAGACAGTTCCAGGAAAATAAGTTTCCTTGAAACAATGTACCTCAGTAACACTATTTTATCATAGGAAACTGTAGAAAGCTTGTGGGTTTGAAGCAGAACTGATTTGCTTTCCAATCCTCTTACAGCCAAACATTACACATAAAAAATGAATCCGTGAAATTTCAATTGTTCCTGTGGAACTGGAATTTTAACTAAAGGAAAAACATTTCTATAATATCTGCTCAATCATAGCACAGTTCAGTGATCTGCTTATGATCAGGTTAGCTACCCTTACGCTTCCTTATCTCTTCCAAGGACAATCTTGCATGAAAGTCAGCCCTGCACTGGAAGCTGGCAGCTTTTGTGCTCCTGGGAGGGTGAACCAGGCTCTAGCAGCCACTGCCTGCCAGCTGCCAGCCAGAAGCGCAGCTTCCCATACGACATCACCTACCGAAACGCATATCCACACACACATATACATATGCATATACGTAACTATGTGCATATATATATCATAGGATTCCTTCTGTAAGGCTCCTTCTCTGAGGCTGTGCCTTTTGAGAGATACGCAGCCCCTCTCAGTTTGGTTGTATGAGTTCCAATCCATGTCACCAGAGCAGAGTGATGCTGTGGGTGACATCGCCCTGTGAGTGTCATTTTGCTTTGTCCACCCCTCCAGCAATCCTCTGGTGTGCTACACTTGTCAGGCAGGGAAGATGCAATGCTCTGGAAGATCCCTGCAATCACAAACCTGATATATAGTGGCCTCCCACAGAGAAACTAAAATATCTCTGTTACCTCATTGCTGGGGATTGCACTTGCAATAATAGCTTCAAAATGAGAATCAGAAGCAGCCCAGAGAGAGGATTTCTCCTCACAGGGTGTGCTCGGGAAGTGGCAGTGGTAGAGCTATGCTGCAGTGTTACACTTTATTGTACACCTTTGTCTTATAAGATCACTAAGAGATCGGTTCCATGGCACAGTTTTAAAGACTTTCTGTTTGCATTATCGCAGACTTGCTGCTTATATCAGTAGGTATATGAAAATGCCAGCATTTGTCATAGCTGACATTTGCCATAGAATGAGGTAGTAGATCCATCAGAAAATCAGCATATGGGCTTATATCTCTCTCCCTCCGATGAGGTATATGCTCATTTTTAAGGGTCTCTGCCATAGTGTTGGTGGATCCTGCTTCCTCAAAGGCTGGAGATTGATCTCCCCTAATGCAAAGGCTGAACACTGAGAGCTGCAGAGTTTTTCTGATGCTGGATGACTTTATGAGAAACTGTAGAGAGATGGTAACTCCCAGAAAAAGACTCAGGCTTTTCACAATTGTACTTGCAATGCAGACGTATTTTGACAACTAAAGAAGCCCTGGATATGCTCTGGTTCCCTTCTATATAGAGGGACTCTGAGATGTAAGAGAGAGGAGTCACAACCATGTCTCCTTTTAGCATGGAGCTAGGACATAACCGGGGAGAACACATGGTCCCATCCTGGGAAGTGCTCATTCATCCCACACATTTTATAGAGATTTGCCCTAAAAACCTACCTCTGAGTTATGTTATTTATTATTTATCATTATAGGGAGTACTCTCTCATCAAAACTAACTATTTCGTAATTTTCTGGTAGCTTTGTGGGCTGCCAGTGTGGTGGGAAAGGCAATAGTCAGGATGGTTATGGTGTTCTTCAGAGAATGTGCCCTTCTCAGGCAAGGATTTCTGTATGGGTGGTAAGACACTCTCTGTATTTCGTGGATTCATGTCACTCTCATACTCTCATGAGCTTATAGGGAGGCTCAGCAAGATCCTCAGAGGACAGCTGTGAAAATTAGTAGTGTGTGAAATTAGAATCAGTTGGGCTTTGAACCCTGCCTCATTCTGCCCTGTGTCTGGGAGGCTGTGTAAGTACATGCTTTTTGTCCATCCATAACTGCAGTCATTAACCAAGGCATGGGCAATTACAGTAAGTAAAATAATAATCTTAAATTCCAGAGATGATTGCAAATCACACTAGAGAAACAGTGGATTATCCAGTGTTTGTCTAGTAAAAAACAGACCAGTGAGGAGTCAGGTAGTAACACAAAAAGAAGCGTTTCTGCAATACCAGCTGTTATGTTTCACGCAAACCGTGGCCCTCTTACCCATGTTTCTCATAGCTGCGGTTGGCTTCCTATATTCCACTGGCTGCACACAGTGGAATTGATGGTTTCCCTTAGGCATACATGTCTGCTTTTCATCATTAAAAACTCTTTGTTTTCAAAAGAAGAGAGCGGAAGCTGTCCCAATTTTCCCTTTGAATTAACACTCTTTCATGAAAATTGCTTTATAACAGCTCAGATATCAAGTTAGAAGTGGATGCTCCTGCAAAGTGCTTTTATAAAGTGCTTACACCAGTGCAGCTCTCTGCTAGGAAGGCAAACTTCCAAGGAGAACTGTAACACAGGAGGATCAGAGCAAAGAACTGTGATGTAAATGTTTCTTAATTGAATTGACTTTCTTAAGTCACTGCAATCACTTGTTATTTATAAAAGGATGAAATGCACTTCCATGCTATTTGCATATACATTTGGCCATCCTTTCTTCTAGGATAGGAGAATATATATAATCTCTCTCCTTTATTAAGGGGTGACATCTGCTACAATGTCACCTAGACCCACTAAGCAGGCTCAAAGCTGGCATCAGGGAATGTCGGTGCTGACAGCGACTGCTGAGCATGAGGATAAGATGTGAAGCTGGCTCAGAATGTAGAGGCTGCGATATGTGAGGGGGGTGACAGGTCTTGAGCAAGGGAACATCTGGACCTGGATTAAAGGAACATCACCATTACTCAGCACAATTTAAACAAACCATTAAAAGCCGGTACCGAAATAAAAGGTAAAAGTGCTCTGTGGAAAAATTAAGCTTTCGTGCCACTGCTCTGGTTGAGCTCCAGCAGTGCTTCTTAGCTCATTAGAGTAGGGCTGTGCTGCCTGTCAGCCCTATGAGGTGGCTTGTGTGGCTGCTGGGGAATGGGCAGGTGAGGCAGCATGGAGATCTCTAATCTACTGTTCAAGAAATGAGGTTAGTGACTGCAGTGTGGGCATACCCCTGTTTTGATTGGCAAAGGTGTGTGATGTTCCCAAATGCTCTGCAAAACCTGTGATCAACTTCAGTATAGAAAGTTTTTCCCCTTCACTATATGCATCAGTGAAAGTCTTGCCTCCTTAATTTAAATTTTAAACGTCCCTGTACCAAATTGCCAAAGTGGGTATTTTCCATCTGTAACATTTGGGTCATCAGAGGAATTTTAGGGCAAGTGAATGTTTTGCCAGCTGAAGTAATCTTGCTTTTGAGGGTTGCGTCTTAACAGTATGAATAATAGAATGAATCTCTTGGCTTGTTACCAATCAGAACAGCGGAATTTCATAATCTATCACTATTTTGGAAGATGAGTGACAGCACCAGATGTACAACACTGGTGACTCAGATCTTAGGAAAGTCATTAATAGTGTTAGCTGAACAATTTAAAACATGGTGTTAAGAGATGCTCAAAAGACAACAGCACAATTCCTCACAACAGAGGCTCAAAGAATTGCAATAGCTATTGACAGATGAACTCTGCTCCAGGAAAATCTCTGCAACAAATGATGGGCCCCATAGCAAAACTTTTAGGAAATAGAAGACTATGCTAGACAGATAACATTGTCCAAGACTTTGGCTCAATTACAAGTACTGGAACATTGCAAATAATATCCAGAGGTCAGATTCATTCCTTTTTTCATGAAGTGTGTAGCTCAGGAAGTTCAGCAGTAGGAAACTCAACAGTTCTATTGATAGACCTGACTGAATAGAGCCTATGGTTACTGTGAACTTGCTTCTTCTCCAGTGCAATAAAGCACTAGCTATTGATCAGTTAACACTACTGTATATCTGCCCCTTGAAATTACCCTCTAGCTACTTCCCTGAACTGCGAATATCAACTTTGTACTGCCAGAAAAGAATTACTGGGCTGTAGATTCAGAAGCGAGGAGAGCAGACAACCCAGAAATCGTGTCTGTAAAAAGATGCCATCTTACACCACTGTATCGGATGAACAGCTGAAAATATTTGGGCCCAGCTTCAGAAGGGGTGTCTACAACCTCCTGTATTTAAGGAATAAGTCCTCAAAGTCAGTGGCATTGGCCACCAAGGCTAGAGGATGCACTTAGAGTGCTGACACTTCACCTGAGACAGGTAATTCTGTCAGCTTCAAAGTGTAGGTACAAGTTATGTCAGAAACTTTCCCATTGAAGACATCAGAATTCAAATACATCTGAAATTAAAATTGGTAATTAAATGTCTGGAAATTAAAGTTTCTGGCAAGTTCTCAGCTTTGCATCTCCAGGAAAAAGAAGCCAGCCCTGGTATTAGGGAGCTGATTATTTGAAAGGACTTTCAGTTGAATGAATCCTTTATGGACTGGGCTAGTCTGTGTAGCCAGAAGCAGAGCTGGGTACACAGAGCTGTATCCCCAGAGCAGATTTGAGCCTGAGCACAGATAAAGGATTGATGTAAGTCCTCAGATGAATGAAAGCTTGCAGAACATTCTGAATTTATAAAGCAAAAAAGAAAAAAGGAAAATTGGGTCACTGAAAAAAAGGTTATCTTTTTTTCATTCACCCAAACGGAGAAGGGAAAAGCACAGAGAGTTAGGCTGGGGAAGCTGCACACGTGTGACCCAATCATGTACAATAATGACAAACTCTGCAGCTGCTATTATTGGAAATGAGCTATCAGTGTAACAAATGCCATGAGCAAGGTGAGGAAGAGAGGTTTCTGCAAATGTTTTTTCAGCAACTTGTACAGGTTTTTTTGTTGGCTGTATCTTTTGATGTGTCCATTTGCAGTTTCTAAATTCATCCCTCCCTTGCATTTAGGATTTCAGCAGGACTCTGAAAGCACCTGCAGCCTGTCACCACACTGTTAGGCAGGTGTGGAGAGGCAGTGGCATGTGAAGTATGCAACACAAAGGTGAACTGAGATAAAACCTTAGTAAATTGCTCTAAAATGCAGTTAGAGAAAGAACTGTGAGAACCAGCATTATGTGAAAAAGTAGAGCATATAAAAAAAAATCTTCAATATCCTTAAAATATCCTTTTACTTCTCTACTGCTTACCTATGAGATGTTCTCTTGCATGAAAAGATATTTTTAGTGTCATTCTATACATTTAACTGGTGGTCCTATGGCCTATAATTGTCTCCTGAGAGAAAGTGGTTGCATGGGATTCATAATAGTACTTAGTTTAAGGTAAAACCAAAGTAGTTTTGTGCTTTGGTTTTTGGTTTTGTCCCCTTTGGGGAGGGGGGGAGAGGAGGTGTGAAGTGGGTGTAATCTAATGAGTGTCAAATATAAAATATGCAATAATTTCTGCTGTACTGCCTTATGGTCTGTAATGGTGCTAATGGGCTGTGGCCACTAATTGCTATGAATAACTTAAGTATTTCTGTCCACAAATAGTATTTGTCACTAAGTTGAATATAATAATGGATATATAAGAAAAACCATGGCAAAATCATAAAATACTTAGAAATATGGCACCCTTTGAGAACACATCATTGCCTTCTGGAAGTTATGCCTTTGGCAACTATTACACACACTTACAAGGTCTTGTCACCAGACAATCAGAACATACCCTTCCAGGTTTATCTTAGGAGCAAATATTATTTTCCCCAGCAGGGGTTACGGTTTGTTAGAATGTCCTTGCTATTACACCTGTTTGTCATAACTTAGCAGGCACAAGGTAATGCCTCTGAAACAAATTGTGTAAATTCCTTAACCATTTCTGGAGAGCATGCAAACGAATCTCTCTTTGTCTTTACATTAACCTTATATTTGCCAGATACTTTCTGGCAGATGAATGAATCAGATTTCCTACTGCAAACTGTACATGCATATTCTAAATAAACATAGAGACTTATACATAAGACTGTTGCCTTATGTACTTAAGGCAGGAATTAGCTGGAACTTAGCTGAAAAGATAGCTTAAGCAATCCTGCCCTCCAACTCAACCTTGAATTTGATGATCATCTTTCTTTAGAAGGGCACAGCTCCCTCCCTGAGTGAGTCTCTGAGCCCAGACACGTGGGGACAAGTGCTCTGATCTGGGGCCCAGGCATTTTGTGCTCACCTCAGTATTGCCGTGACTCACACCTGCGGCAGGGAAATGCCAACATTCCAAAAGGCTCAGCTGAAAAACAAGGCCACAAACAGAGGAGGAGGTTTGGTACGACAAACTAAGTTAGGAAGATAAGTTACCTGGAAGTGCATGGCCACCACATGCTGGCCTTGAGCACACTGACACACAGGAGCAGCAGCCCCACACTTGCCCTACCTGGAGACCCCCACACCCTTCCAGTCCAGGGCCTGCTCCATGCCTGATGCTCTGCTCACAGAGCAGGGAGTGGGGCTCCAGTTCCCCTCTCAGGCTGCCGGTGATGCAAAGTGAAATAGAAACTATTTCACATCACCCAGAAGCTGAAAGTGCAGCTATGCTCACACTCCTACACTCTGTCCCTTGGGACTTTGCCTCCATGCAGGGACATTGTTTCTTTCTTAGAGGAAGCAAAAGTACTTTAATGAAGGATTTTGAATCAATGAACATTTTATACATTTACTTAAAATGTAAGTTTACTGAGATGTTTTCCAGTCCTGCTCACAGCAGCCTGAATTTGTTCTGGTCACTTCTATTTCTCAGAAAAGAAGGTATGAGCTTCCTTTTAAGTCATGCATATATTTAGCAAGACGAAGGGTGGGAAGTGATGTCCTTGTCTCTAATGGAGCTCAGCCTTCTCCCCCATGCTTTGGAAACAGTCGTCAACAAGTCTAATGCTTACCCTAAGGTAATAAAAGACCTTTCAAGGGCACTGCCATGGCCTTTAGCTGGTAAAGATTTTACTGACACCAAAACCCTTTGCTGGAGCAGACCCTCAAACCCTTATGCAGAAAGTCCTTCACCCACCTTGAGTGTGTGCTAAGCAAAAGTAGTGTCCAAACAGGAGCTTTTCCATTGCCCTCTGGGACCTCTGGGAAAGGCCCAAGGGTGGGCCTTTCTTCTTGCTCCATAGCCCCAGGAATACCAACAACAGCTACTGAAATAAGCATGAGATGTATGTACCCCACAGAAACACCCTGGATGTTATGTGGAAGGGAGAGCTGTGCTAGAGTATCAGGATAAAAGTTATAGGAACATTCACAGGAAAAGCATTACTGAAAGAGCTCTCCCCCTGCTGCCTCCTTTCTCAGACTGTCATTTCTATGTTCTGAATATATCCTGTGGTACCAATTAAATGCCTACAGATTATTAATTAATGAAGCAGCCTGTGAGGATTTGTGCTGCACGGCTCCCCCAGCTCTAAGATGGCTGCTCCAGACACCCAGGCTCCTCTGAGATTTTATTTCAAAAAAATCCTTCATGTATATGCTGAGATGGGTTTAGCATTTGTTATATAGTTCAAAATAGCAGCGATAAATAAATGAAAATATTTTAAGAAGTGGATGGCTGTAGAATCGACATTTGCAGGAGCGAGGAAAAGCCGGGGGAAAGAAGTCTGGTGTTGAGGGAGAGCCACCCTCACGTGTGGCGGGTGAGCTTTCCACAGGCTGCAGCCGAGCCTCCTGCCTCACGTGTGTGACCACAGGAGCAGCCAGCTTCCATGTGACTGGGGAGGAATGTCGAGCACAGCTTTCAGTGTGCCTTAATGCGTGCCTGCAAAGTAAATTTCTACAGCTGCTGTATAGTCAAGTGGATTTCTTTTATGAAATGCTTGTAAGATGTCATTTAACAGCGTTGATACTGAAAAACAGCCCATGTTCTTTCTCTTCTGTTACATAAGCAGGGGTTTTGAAGAAGGTAAGTTTTTGCAGGGTACAGCCTGTGGGTTTTCTAAAGGCCATTTCCTAACCATGTCTTTAACCTCTTTGTCTTTTAAGAGGTCTAGAGTCCTGGAAAGTCCAGGCTGCTTTGGAAGATTGACATTTCCATATTTCCATCAAAGGAATGTATGAAAAAAGCTGAAATCCTCTAGACAGAAAGTATCCTAAACGTACACATTTGTCTGACTGCTCCTTGTCACCAGCTGCCTTTATCTTCAACTGAACTCCTCTGAGAAATGCTGGAGTTAGCAAGAGGAAGTAACTGGTTCCACTGCACAGTCTAGACTGTGTTGGGGTTTGAATTTCATTCCAAGCTCACATCTTCAGAAGCAAATTTTCTAGCAACTGAATCTTTATTTTAAAAAAAAGGCAACATGCCAGAAGAAATGACAAAGGGATTTAAAACTGAATTTAGAGACACACAGTCATGATCAGAAGTTTCCTTTACATTTGTACGTAGATGTGGGATTTGACGTTACACTTGGCACTGCAAAGCTATCGTCCTAGAACAATTACTTTACGAACTCTTACGGTGGAAACTTTGCAAAGGGACTGACAGAGGACGTCCCACAGCCAGACATCAGGGGGTGCTGCCTGACAGCCAGCTTGGGGTGGGTGGGGTGACATTCACAACACAGGGTGGGTGACAGGGACGGGAGCACATGAGGTCTGCTACCCCCTGCTCAGGGCTTCTCCAAATCGAGGCAAAGCTGTCGCTTTCCTCAAGAAGAAGGAATGGGGCTGATTTGGAGGTGTGGAAAACAGATTTTAGGCGGGAGATGAGAGAGGATATCCCTGAAGAACAGGACTTAGCATGAAGCACACGACTTGGCATGTGTTGCTGTAGGAGAGTGGAATGGGAGAGAGGGAAGATAGGTCCTGACCCTTTTTACATGTCAGTGGAAGAAACTCCTGATTTTCTTCAGCCTTGGTATAAGGAAACTAGAATACAATTTCTTGACCTGACATAACAGCCTATGGATAGTCCTGAAGCTCTCCCATGCCACAGTTCTAGCATTTTGCATGATTAGCAAGCATCACACTTAGGTCTGACAAAAGTTCCTTTTTCACGTCCTTTATATCCTTCTGTCTTTGGAGGCTTTCAGGGCAACAAACAAATGGACCAACCTTTCCTGGTGGGCAAGTGCATTCTGTGTTGAGGTTTCTGGCTGCTGGAAATAGGGCTGAAACCACTGCCCTGCTTTGCACATGATATCAAAACACTAGCTAAAAGAGATTAGTCATTATTATCTTGAGGCTGGTGTTTAATTAGTGATCTGGCAGCAAAACCTTCCTGCCTGATCATTCCAACAGCTCTGAGAGCTGTCTTAGAGACTTATTCCAGGCACACTTTGCTGTGTAAGATCTATTGGCATGCAGACAGTGTGCACACCAACTGGGAAAAATGAAGTGGCGTCAAGAATGCTTTGGCTATATTAACTCTGAGTATGTCCTTGCTGCTCTGAGATTTGGGGTTTAAACATTATATTGCTTGAAAGTGCTTTGTAGCTTTGAATATCATATTCCAGTAAGAGGAAAGGTTTATAATATGCTGACAACCCATGGTTGTGCTTTGAAAGAAGGTTGTCAAAAATGTATTTTGTCAGTTTGGTTTGAAGACACAATTCAAGGAAATTTGAATTTGATTCTTGAATCCTGAAGATCATCACAAAGGTCTTTATAAATTCGCTGACTGAATTATTAGCAAATAAAATTAGCTTGTTGCCAAATATCACGATTTTGGTCATGTTTTCATATTGATCCGCCTGGTAAAGATCACAGATGCAGCAAAGAGCACAGTCCATTCCAGCTGCTGAGTTTATATGACCCTGACATGGACTGAGTTCTTCACCTCTCCATTTTAGAGCAATGTTCTTTTTCCTTGCTAAAAGTTGCAATGTTTCTCCTCCCTGATGCCCAGAGGTAGATGATTTGGGAAAGTATCATTCAGGATACCAAGCTGGTTTGGGTTGTGTGTGGTCTTTGTTGTAGGACTGACCCATCATCAGAGCAACAAATTCGGCACTGTTTTATTTGGCAAAGAGCTAGGTACGTTACTTCAGAGATGGAATTGAAGTCTTCTGAATAGCACTCTCCACAGAAAAAATATCCTTAGATTGAAAACATGGTCATTCATTGTTAGATGGACAACACGAAACTTTTGTGCAATAAGAGGAGAAATACTTCCTTGAAAGGCCTTTCATTTACCTGCTGCTTCTCAGTTGTTTGCATTTGTAATTTTTTTTCCCACATTCAAATTAGAAAAGAGATTTTTGGACAGAAAATTCTTCTGCTTTAGGAAGGTTCTATTTATATTCTTCCAAATGACAAAGCTGTCTTCGATAAATATGGCTTACAGTTATCATTGCATGCTCTGATTCTAAAATCCAGGACACTGTTGGTCCAATTAAATACTCATCTTTTGATGACTAAGATGATTTTTCCAGCTTCCAGGTCTTAAGAAACCTCAAGAGAGCTGCTTGCCTTGAGCTCTCAGTCATGTCTTCATTTCTCCTGAGTAAGGAATTGTGTGAATCTGACTGGAAAGACATTTTCCACTTGTTTTGTCAATTCCATTAGGAGTATTATCCCCCTAGAGGGTATCTTTGCTCAAATTAACCAAAGATTTATGAATCCCCAAAGGGATAACTTGAGACTGTATCATGGTCCAGTGGATTTTGATTTTCACTGAGAAAAATTTGCTCCTCTAAATTTCATACTTCATTTTCTTTTTTACAAAATAGAGAAAATAAAAATGGTTTTCATCCTTTTGCAAAAGGCCTGTCTCTGCCCTCCTCCTTCTCCCCACCCCCCCCGCTTCCTGCATAGAGTGTAAAGAAAATAAAAAAAAAAAAAAAAGGATTGGGATTATTTTATTTCAAAATCTGGATTAAAAGGGCAAGTGGTGTTCTCTGGTGTCTGGTGGAAAGCCAGAGAACAACCTGCTGGTGTCAAGTGTGAGTGTAATGGGTAAGACAGGTCCTCATCTGGTGTAAAACAGTACTACCCTATCAAGGTAGACTAAGGTCAGCAGAGCTGCATTTTTTGTACTAAATAATAAAGCCTGCTTCATCTCTGTGCATTTAAAGAAGGTTGGGGAGTGATCATGTAACCTCCAGGCCAGGAGTCTTTGAATGATTCAGCCTTCTGCCATCCACATCCTCTGGCCAGCTTCTCAATCCTCTCTTATTTTAATTTCTGTTTCCTTTTAAGAGCATGTTAATCCTGCTGTTATTGTTGCCTTTCTGTCCCTGCTGCTTTTCCATTCTTTGGGGAAGTTCTTGAGGACACAGTACTTTCATTAACTTTTCTTCATACAATGAACTCCCTCAGAAGCTTTTGTTTATCAATTTTTTTGTATTTATGTACCTAATATGATTTTGATCACAAGGAATTTATTTAGAATTTGATGAGAGTTCCGTAGCTAATTACTATCACATGTTATAATTCATTCTCAAGTGAATGAGCCTTTCAAATAAAGCAATGAAGAAATAACTGATGGGACCCTGCTGTGACTACTTTGTTTGGCAAAGCTGGAATTCAAAGACTTGAGAATCAGAAAATACTTTCCAGCCAATTAAAACTGTACAAAAGACACTGACCCTTCTTGCATGAGGCTGTTAGGATGAGGTGCTCTGCAGGATGGCTGCTCTAGAAACAGGAAGCAAGGAGTGGTAAAGCATTGAGGTCTCGTTGCCCTGTGCACTGCTGCCAGGTTTCAGTCTGGAAAAACCTCCCTGAAAATTTTGAGACTGATAATTGTGATTAACTGGACAGAACTGATGACTATGGTTATTATTGCTATCATTAATGAAGCATTTTACAGCTGGTTATGAACTTATCAACTTAGAAACCTGCTGGCACACACACAGTATTCAAAGAAAGGAGAGGACTGAACACTTGCTGCTTCTGCTCTGTGCTCTGCTGACCCCAAGCCTCAGCCCCAAGAACATCTGTTCTCTCTAACTGTAACTCGTTTGGTCAATCAGCAGTTTTCTTAGGGGAAGAGCTATGGTTTAAAGACGTCTTCAGAGAAGTGCTCGTTCAAGAGTGAATGACAGTGTGCCCATCAGGAAAGAATGTTAGCAGCAATTACAGACAGAGAATTAAAAAACACAGGACAAAAGTATTGGGAAAAGCACAGCAAAGTAGTTTGTTGGAATATATTGCTGGGAAGAAGGAGGCGCAAGAAGTGAAAGGAGGGGACATGAGGAGGACCATGAAGGTGAGCAGAAAGAACTATGCCGTGAAAGAAGCCAGATGAAGGATCTGGAGAGATCAAGGGAAGAAAATTGTCAAGGACTCCTACATTTATAGGATATTACTATCAGTATGTGAAGCACGTTGAAGGTTTGAATCTGAAAATCCCAGTTGAATAGGAGTTGGTAAACAGATTACAGAAGAAATAATCAGAATTTTGATATGTTGCTGCTTATCATGGGACCATTGTGGAATATCAGTATGTGGAGAGCTGTGAGAGCTTTATTTTTAGCATATTTATATGAAAAACAGTTGAGTCTGTATTGGCATCTGACAAACTTGGATGTAACTTGCTTTTTAAATTGTTATGACAGTACTGTTGGAAGCTTTGAGAAATTTTTGGTAATAGTGTGGAAATGAGCACACCAAAAACGAACAGGAAATGCACAACCAGAGCAGAGATTTAAATGGTCTTGTATTTTCCTGTTATGCTGTTGTAGTTACAGCGGCTTGGTTCTTTCAGCTGAAAGGAAGGAAAACAATGGCAAATTGTCATTTTCTTTTTAACTGCTGGATGCAAGTACAAGGCATATGTTTCCTAAAAGACATACATGTTGACCTTGATTCCTCCTAACCATATCTGGACAAATAATCAAGGCTGCCCTCTCACCAGCAGCTCCTTCCAGAGCAAAGGCAGATCGATACCTCCCGAGTCTGATTCCGATCTTACTTCAGGGATGTGCTAGAAAAAAGCTATTAGTATTCTTGAATTATAATGCTAAGAACAAGTTGAATGGGGATTTGGTAAGCTAATGACCTGTTGCTGTTTATGTGGGTATTAATTTCTGCTTTCCTGAGGAAGAATTTGTGAAAGTTTTTAGCTCAGGAAAACTCACTGAAGGTTTAAGTTTCCTTATAAGCTGTCCACATTTACTTCTAATCCAGAGGAATAAACGCGTGAACTTTCTTCTTCTTGCAGCCATTATAACCTTGTCTCTGATAACTGTGCAACTCACATCCCATGGTGGCAGACCACCACAAAAGCTTCTTGATGGAGCAAATGTATCTGACAGAGGCAACTTAATGCTAAAAAGGCTAGAGACTCCTCATCCTTGGAGATTTTGAAAACATAACTTGGGAAGGCCTTGAGTAGACTGTCTCTTGCTTTGAGTGAGAGATTGGACCAGATGATCTCTAGAGATTTGTTCCAACCTAAATTTTTCTCTGCTTTTAGTAAAAATTTGTTTGCTCAATAGTGCCAGTAACTTCCATGACTATTTCTGATTTTGAAAAAAACCTGCAGGGAAATAGCTAAAGCTTTTAATTAAAATTGATTTAATGTTATTTAGTCTAAATTCCCTGGGATAAAATTGTGCTGATTAAAAACCAAAAAAAAGCCAAAAAAAAAAAAAGAAAAAAAAAGAAAAAAGAAACATCTGTGATTAAAACCAAAGCAAAATGGAAAAAATTAATCAACTTTTTGTGGTTTGATTCAACACAGAATGCTTTGATTTAAAACAAAATGTATTTTTTCTTGCTTTCATTTGAAGGAAATTGGAATAAATATTGCAGAATTTAAAATATTTTGAAAAATTATTCTCAATCAAAACAAATTCTGCTTGTTTTTTTGAGCATAAGTCTTGCAGATTTCCTGTAAATGCCCCTCTAGAGATAAGATTTCTTGAATTGTTGCCATTCCCAAACCCAGAAACCTGATGTGGGCTCTGAATAAGGCAGCAGACTGTTGTTAGTCATCAGAGCTTGTCTCAACAAGGTTCTGAACTTTTCAGTACCAGAAACAAACAAGTGGTTTTTCTTAAAAATAAATCAGAAGAGTGCTGTGAGGGATAACTGGCCGAGTGATGTATTTTTTATTGGGTGCATTATCTGCCTGAAAAGAGAGAGGACTCTGAAGACCCTTCCCTGCTTTACCTTGTGTGTGTCCTAAAGCAGGAGCTTTTGGCAGCAGCTCTCAAGGCATCCCCACTGCACCAGGCTGATTCCACACCAGGTGGATTGGCAGATGTGGTGTGAGCACAGGTCCTGACTCAGGGAGGATGGCACTGGTGTGGTTCTGTTTGCCTTCTTCATGTCCTCAGAGCTTCACTCAGGTAGGAACACTCAGTGTTCGAGACTGATTCTTTCAATGCCGTGCCTGCTGTGTTCTTCCTGCTCACACTGCGGTCACTAGATGACTTTCTGGGAGCCAGCATTGGATCACAGAACTGTTTAGGTTGGAAAAGATCATCGAGCCCCACTGTTAAGCCAGCACTGCCAAACCCACCTGTAAAACATGCCCCAAACACCACGTGCACATCTTAAATACCTTCAGTGAATCCACCACTTGTCTGAGCAGCCTGTTACAATGCTTGAGAACTCTTCTAGTGAAGAAATTTTTCCTAATATCCAATATAAATCTCTCCTGGAACAACGTGAGGCTATTTGCTCTTGTCCTTTCCTGTGTTACCTGGGAAAAGAGACCAACTTCCACCTGGCTACAACCTCCTTTCAGGTAGTTGTAAAGAGTGACAAGGTCTCCCCTTGAGCCTCCTTTTCTTCCTTGCATTACTACGGTTATTTTTCCTGTGCCACAGAAAGTGCTGAGTTTATCTTATTTGAGTAGGCCTCAAATAATTCATCTTTTTTTGACCTGCAAATACTCACTACAAAAGTTTGAAAGCATCAAAATATTGAATTTGTTAATATGTCAACAGGGACTCTGTTCAGGAGAGCAGGTAATATTTCTTAACACTTAGCACATTTAGTATTTCTGGTAGTTGAGTCATGAGGAAAGGCATCTCTTGTTAATAATAGTTGATATTCCTAGTCACTGGTGCAGGAAAGTAGCTGCTGCCATAGAAATGGATTGCCAAAGCAATTACAAATTTCAAGTTGCAAGTTTTGTGTTGAGTCGATTATACCTGAGTGTACAAAACTGTCAACCTATTGCCTTGCCAACCTATCTGTGAGTGAACTGCTGCTGGATTCCCTTTTCACTGCTCAGCACTGGCTGAGTCTGACCTACATAAGTCAGTCAAACAATACATAGGCTTAGCACAAAACTGAGCTGGTTGTGAAGTGTCTCATGTTTGCTATTGGGTATGTCTTCTCTCTTCATTTTGGGGTGCTGAACTTATGTCTGTTAAACCCAGTGTGAACTAAGTGCAGCCAATAATTGATGCTCTCCTCTCTGAATTCCTCCCCTGGCAGCTCTTGCTGCCACAGTGTATAACTTTTTTAAAAAGCAAAGCCGTAATATCAAACAAAACCAGAAGAAATCATCTTCAGTGCTTTTTGACAGCCTGTAAAAAGATCTCCATTGCAGGTCTCTGCCACAAGAAGACACTCTGAGCCGATTTTTTCTCCAGGGAGAGGAGCAGCTTAATCAGCATCTCATTACACGGTCTATACAACACCTTGAACAGTTTGTCAGAAAATTTTTCTCCTTCCTCTATAAGTTAGAGTGTCTGAACAAAACAATAAATATGGTAATTTGGAGAAACTTGGGACAACAAGATCAGAGAGAGTTATTGCTTTGAAGCACAACTATATGAATTATGACCTCACCTAGATAAGTTTTATGGCAAAAAGGTCGTTAGCAAGTTTGTTTTTCCAATACCTTTTCCAACAGAGTGTGTGAAGCTACCAGGAAATACATACAAATTGTTTTCAAAAGATGCTCATTTTCATCCTCTTATTGCTATAGTTTTCTCAGATTCTCATGGGCTGTGAGTCAGTCTTTTGGAGGAAAAGACCACTTGTTGGGATGCTAAGCTAGCTTGCCTTCTGGTTGCTGTCAGAAATCACAGAGTTTGTTTGCCTTAATAACTGGCCTCAGTTTACTTTGTTAACACTAAGGCTTATCCCATAAAATTTCTCAGGAATGCTGCCCTGTGCAACAATACCTTTTAGTGACCAAGACTGAGTGCATGACAAAGGAGTCCCAAATCAGGTCTGCTCAATTTCTTAATAAATACCTTTAAGAATCTGTCCACATCAGTTCTTGCCTTGTATTGCACAGTGATGCTGTTATTCTCTTCAGGGGGCAAGGATCAAAGATTCCTCTCTCTTCATTCTCTATATGCCATTTTCTTTGTTTTTTTCCTTCATTGTTTTGGGCCTTCTGTAGACTGAGGGGGAGCTCAGAACTGGGTAGAGGTGAGTCTTGTGTAGCAGCACCTGGACTTTGAAATCTGCTCTCTTGAAGAAAGGCAATTCATTGACCACTGCCCTCTTTGTGACAGATGGCTCATACTGAATGCTGGTCCCTGACACTGGATTGTTGTCACTAGTAAGTCTAGATTGTGGTTCAGTGGCAGAGAAATGATGTCTTGGAAGCCACGATGAGATTGAAGAAGAGCTTAATCTGTTTTGGAGAGCTTCCCCCAAAGCTAAGACAAAAGTGATCAGCATACAGGGACTGGCTGATAGCATGGGGCATTTTTCATCTCCTGCATTCTTTCAGAGACGCCAGCTCTGACGGCGTCTTTCACTCATTTTGTGCTGATGCAATTCCTTTCTGATGTGTACAGAAAGAAGTCCCTATTCCTCCAGAAAAAAGCCTTCATTTATTTGAAGGTCTTCTCCTGACAAGGACCATCTCACATGCTGGGAAACAGAAATCTCCTGATTCAAAGAACAGGCTCAAGAAATTCAGTGGATACATAGCTCCTCCTGCCCATGACGCCAGTGCTGCTCAGGACAGAGACTAGCAGCAAGGGATTCTGCTGGACATGTCTGCTCAGGAACAGGATTCTGGATTCTCTTTTCTTCATGTTGCTTTGTAGGAACATGACTGATTGGCTTTGTGGATCTGATTGCTGAGAGTAGTGATTTATTTCATAGGAACTATTGAACTCCATTCATATGGAAACAACTTTGATTGCTACTGACCTGAAGCTGAGTCAGTGACTGAGAATGAAATGTTCTGGTTCTCCTTCTCACCCTAGGACCCTTGCATTCCTCTCTTCTTTGTGTAATGTGAAGCTATGCAGAGGAGTAAGCACTTTTACAAATAATATTTGCATACCAAATGTCTGTGAAAAAAGGCCTGCTGAAAGTGTAAATGTATGCGTTTCATAAATGAAGCACATTTGATAGCATATAATGAAAATGTTATATCAATATTATTTCAATATGAGAGCTCATGGGATTTTAAGTGGTTCCTTTCACTTGAGTTTCTTATACAGCCTCTTGTCTCTCCAGAAAGGTTTGTCTTCAAGGGTTTTACAGTATTTGAGGGAGACTCACTTGATCTTGGAAAAATGTTTTGTTTTTTATTAACATCAGAGTAGGATCTAGTGGCAAATTAATCAGAGCTGTGACTGACCTATGTATATAGAGGAATGCTTTTTGGTTAACTGGGCCCTGAAACCTAATATAGTTCATGATGTAGGAACATGACAGAAAAATCCTGGATACACAGAATAGAAATCAGCATGAGAAATGAGTGAATTATCTGTTCATAAATCTCTGACTTCTTCTTTGCTTCTATCCACTAACTCTTCTCCCTTCTAGAGTACTCTTGTTAAAGACTATCATATATTTGAAAAGAAAGCAAAGGAAGCTCAATCTACAGGAGAAGCATCACTCTGCTGCCTCCCAGTGTGCCTTGCCTCCTGTCTCTGAAGGGCATAAACTCTTGACCTGAGGACAGATGATGAGCAACAACCTAAAAATAATTTGCTTCTGCTGGCTACTCAGCATCTGGCACCAATGAGGGGTAGTTGAAATGCTTTTGTTAATTTCTCTTCCACATGTTTCCTGAGTATTTTCCCAAAGCAGCTTAGCTCTGTGCAATGAACTCTCATTTCCTAATGCCAGCGACTGAAAGTGTATACCAGGGGATAATTGCAAAGCCGTGTTACTTCATCCAGTCACATCATCTGTGCCCACTCCCTGTAAATCCCTGAGAATGACTGATGCAAAATGGTGACACAGGAGCATTGCATGATTCATAATGCATGTTAAATAAAACACAGGGTTGCAGGGGGAACAGGCGATCCTTCTTTTAAAACAAGACTTTGCTTTTTAGATAGTGAGTATACACAAGGCTGTGGTCAGACTTGGCATTTTTAGAAAGATGAATAAAAGAACAGATTGCAATAAGGCTAGCTGACCCCCTCAGCTTTAACTTAGCAACTGTGGGTAATGTTTAAAATTGCTGGATGGATAAAAAGTGACTTAATCGCCTGGATCTCTGGCACACTGTACAACTCCAAAATTCCTGCTGTCATATCTTAGCAGCCGCTGTTCACTGTGCATGAGGGGCTGGAGCTACGGGACTGATGCCTACCTGTACTCCTAACACACCTTCCTTTGCTATACAGGTGTGATTTTAACCGTTTCTCAGGCATTGAGAGATAGGTCAGGGACTTTTCTGGATTTATAAAGCACCTGTTTTGGGGAAGAGCTTCTGGGCAGAACTATAACAACATAATTCTGGTTAGAGCAGAGACATAAACAGCAAAGTCACATCCAAGCCACTTTGGGGTGTGAAATCTCATAACTTTTCCCCCTTTTAACATTGAAGACATTTTGCATTCTGACTTCCCCAAATTGTCTTTGCTCAAAGCCTGCAAAAATGGAAGTATGGAAAACCACAAGATCTTTATGAGAGGAGAAAAAAAAGAAAAGAACAACAAAGTCTGTTCTCAGATAAGTCTTGTGATAGCTCTGCTGGAAGGGCTCCTCCTTGTACCACTGTATTGGTTGTTTATGAACAACAAAGAGAAAAGGAGACAAGGGGTCACTGTTGCACCTGGCCTTGCTTTTAACTTATCTCTTGCTCTCCTAAATTTGAAATCTTTATGTTTGGGATATGGAGTTTGTTCATCCTGGTGGGAGAGAAAGAGAGAGGGCTGGGAGGAATTCATCATCCTTTTTAAATAGTCCATTTCCTGATAATGAAGGCAGGGCCAAACACCAAAAGGAATAAAGAAATTTCTTTCATAATTCATCCACTGCTTTTTTTTCCAAAAGCTTAAAAAATTATTGCTAAAACTGGATTTGTTTCTGAGTCAAAACTTCACAAGTATTTGAGGTGAATGGAGAGGTTTGGCAGAGGAAGCTGAAGAGTGGGTCAGGTTTTTATGACTTGTATTAGTGACTTCTGTTTCGTACAGATAAATGAGTATCAGACACTGATAAGCTGATAGTTGACCTAATAATAGTTTTCAATATTTACAATATATCTTTTTCAATTGTCTCCCAATTTTTTTTCTAAGTTGAAATTTGTGAAATACTCCATGCTTCTTCACTCTTCCCTGACAGGAGGGATTCACTCTCCCCTCACAGACTGCAGTACTTAAAAACTTGCTTTATTGGACACATTATCTGCACAGGTAAGAAAGAGATTTCTCTCTATAAGCTTAATACTGGCCAAAGAATGGGTTTTTCAGCTCGGGTTTTGGATTTCCTTCAGCACATAAGCAAAGGCTTTATTCTGCTGCCTATGAAATGACTTTTGAGCTGTTCATGGTATTTTTCTCCTCAGTTTTATAATTAATAGATCTTAAAGGTGTTATGATGGGTTTTGTTTTTTTTTCTTTTAAGGTCTCTTGTGTTAAAACACATTGCTCAGCCTTGGCTAGCATTACATTGCAAGAAGATCTTTGGAGGTGCCTGGCTGCAAGGAGAGGACAAGAAGGGGCAAGAAGAAAAGGGAATGCCTTTAGCTGCCTCTCTTGCTGTGCAGCATATTTCAGTCCCAGGGAATTGTGTATGCCATATTCTGAACTAGGAAATTGGAAGTTCATGCAGCCATTGAGATTCTTAATTTTGTAACAGAGGTAAGACTTTGCTAAGACTATGTCAGTGACGACACGTCGCTTGTTTAAGACGCTACTGCTTTTTGCATTCTTGGTACAATTATACAGCTTGCCAGCTCTGTGAAATAGTAGTGCACCAAATAGTAAGAAAGAAAAAGACTTCATGACTCAAAGATGAAGTGAAAAGAAAGGATTTATATGTGTGTGTATATATATGCACATAAAATTAAAATCTATAGAATTACATATTAATCAAATAAATGGCAGGTTATGTAAAAACAAACCAACCAAAATATTAGGGAAACAAAAGAAAAAAAGAGGAAAACAAGTTTCATGAAAATGAAGGATTAAGAGCATGAATACTTAAGCAATAAAGTAAATTTTGAAAATTAGATGACACATTACTAGTTGGATATTTGGAAAGGGAAAAAAAAACCCCACTAAATATAATTCTGTGTGCCTGTAAAGAAGAAGAATTCATTTCCACCTGGTGGAAAATCTTACAGACCTTTACTATCTGAGCAGGGTGACAATAAATATCTATGGCAAATCTTTTAAAGCCAGTGGGCATTGTTAACTTGTGCTAATCTAGCATGGAAAAGTTGGCTGAAGAGATAACTGGCGTACAACAGTGTGATCAGTGATTGTTTAGATGCTTTGTCAGCACTCCTGAGTTCTGATTTATGAATTAGTACTGTTTCATATCAAAGCAATGTTATAGGTCAAAATCAAGGTAAATGAGAAGTCCTACAGCTGCTTGCAAATGAGGAGCTCTCATTGATTAAACAAGATGTTGTCATGACAGTCACAAGAGTGAAACTAGGGCTTATTTTTAGCAACAGTCTAAGTTCTTTACTGAGAAAATGTGGAGATAATACAGAAATCAGCAGACAAATTGAGGGATCACACCAATGTGATAAGCAAGGCCGTTCAGCCATTTTCAAATGGCAGTTTATAATCCAGGATCAAAGAAAGCTGGACACTACTGCAGAACATGGGCTTTGGACCTGGAGAGATGCCTGTGAGGAGATTTCAGCAAGAACCCTCTGCAGAGAGTGGCAACTAAGGCAGTGCTAGGCTGTCCAAAACAGCAGGACCAGGGAGACAGCTTCTCCCTCTGTGACAGGGCTGCTGGGCTTCGGCTGTCAGCACAGAGGCTGTTTGGGAAACAGAGGAATGGGAAACTGAGGACAGCAGAATAGATGCACGCAAGTGATTTGGAGGCTGAAGAATACACCCTGCAGGTGGATATAGAAGTGTCTAGGAGATGGTTTGATTGAAGTGTGTCCTCACAGAAAGCACATGCCAGCTATAAAGAGGCACAGGGGATGAAGGCAGCGCAGTGAATGCTAGCAGCTGATCCCGTACAAATTTCAAGGAGGAACAACTCATTAGTGAAGTACATATGCCTTCAGGACAAGCTAGGAAGTGTATTTGCTGCCCTTAAATTCTTCAAATCAAAATCCAATGACTCTTTTGGCAGGTTCATGAGTTTAGCACAGGGACAATTGGATGAAACGTGAAAACATGTGATGTACCAGAGGGAACAACAAATAACCTGGTTGTCCCCTTAGGCCTTAAAGTATGTGAATAGAGTATGTGGATTTTTCTCACTAGCTGATGATAGTGGAAGAGGAATGATCATATCTAATAATTTATTTTGAGAAGTCTTAACTCATTAGTTCATATCACCTAAGACACTAATTTGAATAGTGGTGGTAAATGGAGTCCTGGGGACTTACGCTGCTCTTGGTTCCAAGAGTGATTTTTTTACCATCTTATTTTACATTGATTACACTAATGGACTAGTTCAGCCAGCTCTCCTGGCACGTAGTTTTTGAAGAATTCCCAATTTGTGAGGATATTTCAAGTTTTAGAAAGGTGCTATTGTTTATTCTTCATGTTTGTATTCTTTAGAGTAAAAAAATACTTTGTAAACCAGCAACCAACTAGTACTATATAATTTTTGGCCTCAACTAGGGAAGCAGTCAGCAGGACCAATTCTAAGGCAGGCTACATCAACTGTGACAGAAAAATGTTACTGGAACTTACTATTTGGTGAGTTACTTTTTATGAATATAGTGACAACTGCCATGATTTATGGAATTGGAGGCAATTAATCATATTGACAATGTAAGAAGACAGGAAAGAAACTGAAAAGAAATTATATTTCTGCAGATAGCTGAAACAAGTGGACACTGAGGCCTATTAAGCAATGCCTCTTCTTGAATACCTCAGTCCTGAAACCTGGCTCTGGGGTTTTTGCAAGGTAAAGGTATTCTACTTTCCTACACTTGTTTGGAAAAATGAAGCAAATGTTGCATGCTTTAGAAGTGTTTTTTGGTGCATATACTTACAAGGACAGCTGAAGTATCAGATTAATGTTGTTAAACATGGACCTGAGTCTGAATATTTCTGCATCTGCTTCCATTTAAGTGCATTGCCATAACATTTAACCTATCCAAGACTTACATGACTTGTTTTCATATATGTCTGCATGCAAATAAGGATAAATATGCTCCAAAGAGAAGAAAATAATAATAATCAAATACCTATCAAAATTTACAAGATAAACTTGGTTTTCAGCATGGCAGTGGGGCTCTGTAGGTCATTTCTACATGTATGTGGAACTTACCTGCAGTGCTGTTGTGGATGTACATAAAGCCTGTAACCACTAAGGTGGGGTTTCCCTACATTGTTTGGGGGATGTCTGTGGGAACAGATATGAAATGGTCCTCTGAAAGCTTGACAGCAGCAGTATGAAAACATGTTTTTCAAAAATGTCAGGAATGTTTTGTGGTCTGATATTCTGGTACATTCCATGCTACTGATTCAAAGAAATGCAAACAAACAAGAACCCCCTCATGCAATTATTTACCCAGGTATAGTTAAAGGCTTTCTAAGATGCTTCCATGCTAACACAGTGGAATTCATAAGGGGCTTTTTGAAGATAATTGTCAAAACAGTAAACTAAATGTACATATGTGTGTCTGTTATATCTCCTATGGTGTAGCTTTATATACTTTATGTGGGCACTTCACTGTGATATTGCACGGCAGAACTACAGCTTCTCTGTGGACTTTTTCTCTTTTCCATTTGGCTTTCTATACTGGAAATGTCAGGTCCTGGTTTATCTTTATTGTCCTTGGCAGCTTTTGCAGGAAATTTGCAATATAGCATCACTTGTATCCAAACCTTGTGATATACTTTTCTTATCATTCTCAAGGACTGACAGAAAGGGATGAAGAGATAGGTTCCCACTTGGTGAAGCCACATGTGTTTCCCATGCACAGAAAGTACATCTAAGTCAGGGGCTTAGGTAGGGTAGGAATGCAGGGTATGTCTGCAAGCGCTCCACAGTGCACCAAGCAGGCACAAAGACAGCTTTTGTCAGAGTGAATTTGGTTATTAACATCACTGTGACCATGCCTGCATATGCTGTTGTGGAATACACCGAGTCTGAAGCAAGTTTTGCCATAATTTTGCCCATGCAATCCAAGTCTCTGATTTTTAATGGGTTTCATTAAAATTTTGGTGTTTGCAGCAGTATTAGTTTGATTCTGTGAAAAATAACTTGTATGGTCTTTCCAAGCAGTAAGAGGAAACCAAAATCTGTATTTACGTTTGAGATTGTTTACAACTAAGCACCCTACAGTCTTTGTGTTGGGCGTTATGTACAGCACTGTGTTGATGGAGTGCTGCTATCAGGAGACCCAAGATCCCTAAAGATATTAAACACACAACATACACTGTCTTCTGGTAGTTTTGGGCATCTGGGTACATTTAAGGGCATGGCCCATATGCAATAGGCCATTGTTTGTTAAGAGGCTTGGGCACTGGTCTTTTTAGTGCTGTAATGCTTAATTGACTCTATTTAATTTTTAAAATTTACTCACGATTCTATGGCTGAGACCTCAAAGGAATGGAACAGTTTAAATCAGTGGGTGGCCAGACTTCTCCTTGTTTATCCAACAACTTTCCAATAGAAAATGTAAAAAGCTTTCATAAGTACAAGGATTTCTTTCTTCCCAGATGAACCTGGAAGAATACTAATTCCAAATTTTTCCTTTGTCATTTCTGCCTCAATGAATCTTAACTTTTTTGTCTCATTGTTGCAGGGCTTCTGTGGAGAGTTGGAAAGGTTTTCATTTTGGTGCCAGGAGATGTGGGTTTGCAATCTGTTATGCACAAAAAATTAACTAACCCTTCAAAAATGAGCCCTAGAATGCAGAGCTGAGCAGACTCATGTCTCTAGAGACAGATTGAGATAGTTAGAAATAGATTACTCTGTCTCTGAAAACTGCAGACTTTCTTGATTTACCCTGCATAAATTTTCTCAGTAAGTGGGTAAAATGGTACCCAGTGGCAGAATAATGAATTCACTATGGATTTCCAAAGTTTCAAGTGAGTGCTGTGAAAACTAGACTATTTTCTCTGAGACAGGTTTTTAATGTGCTTGAGATCAGCGAAAAGAATTCGTGGGCTAAAATAAGGCTCATCAGTATCAAAAACTTCATAATTCTTTGAAATATTAACCTTTGGCTCTACTCCTTTTGTATAGTTTCCTAAGATTTTTTTGAACAGTATAGCAAATTGAAAAATTTACCTCTGCATTCCTGAACACACTAGCTGTGTAATTAGGTAATTGAAACATTGTAACACATAGCATTTGGGGTAATTCCCTCATCTCTTAAGATGAAATATTGAGATCTCTCTGATGGAAGCAATTATTTAAACTGTCCATCTTTATGCTTACCTCAAAAAATTGTTGAGAAAACACTGTGTTGTTTGGGGGTTTTTTTGTTTGTTTTGATCATGTGGCAGCTTCTCAATTGTACCTCTCTTCCACAAGAGCTTTTAAATTTGAATTATTTCTGGTAAGATACTCCAAGAATAACAGAACTCCTCAAGTTGTATACTTAACTAATTCTGTGAGACATCTGAGAGAGAAATTTTAAGCCAACTAACTGCTTCCTAAATCACTGGTTACCACTTTTGTCTTTGTCAGACAAACTTCTTCAAACACATTTAATTATTAATACTTTAAGAGATACAGAGGATTTGCAGGGAAGCCTAGGATGTCTTTCTGCTGATGGGACCCATATATGAAATTTAGTCTAGAAATGGCTCCAAAGAATTTTCAGCATCAATTAATAAGATAGATGAAGAGAGAAGCAGTGCTACTTGCCCACATAAGTCAAGAGGTCAGTAAAAGAAAAGGGAAATTTAAAAAAAAAAAATCATTTGTTTCAGATTTGTATGATTAATATGCTGTATTTAAAACCAAACCGGATTGCTTTGTGATGATCAAATAAGTAACAGAGGTAGGATGCTGAGTATTATGAACTTTACATAACAGCCACCTCTCATCGCACTTTTAAAACATGAACCAATTTGTCTCCAACACATCCCTGGTTGAATAACTGCACTGTTGTCTAAAGGGTGCTAAGCTTGACACACATAAATACAGGGGGAAAAAAAAGCCCAAGATTGCATAGAAACAGTTTTCCTGCCTCCTGTTTCATTGTGGTTGACAGCAGATCACATACCATCCCTTGCCTGCAGCCTACCATGAAAGCATTTTTTTTAAAAGCCTCTTTTATTAGTATTCAAGAAGAAATGTCTATAGGAAAGACAGTGTCATAGATGAAGCATTATATGATATAGATTTTATACTCTTCAGCCAGTCACATCTTTCTTCTCCTTTGAGACAGATGTATCTTGAAAGGGCTATATTAAGTTAAAAAAATCTATGCATTGCCTTAACTCTGAGTTTATAACCTAACCTTTCATATGTGTGCTTGAGACTATTAATTGCAAAGAAAACATCCTTTAGGGATTACATGAAACCATTTCTTTTGCAATCAGTGAGAGGGCATTTCAGATGATATCCAGTGATATTTATAATACAGCTGGTCTAACATCTCACCTATTCTGCTCCCAAGCAAGAATAATGTTCTGGCAAAAGTAGACCTCACCTGTGTCATTTCTATTAAGAGAGTTTCCCTGGATAGTTTGGCTAGTAAGTCTACTCTAGGGCAGGCAAGGACAGAAGTGTGGACTCTGTACTCTTGTCTTGGCTAAAATAGAGAGAGCAGTTAGGGTTGCAAAGTGGTGCTGCTACAGCGCCGTGGTGCTGCCTTCAGCTTCATGAAAGCTGTATCTCCAAAGAATTTACTAGTGGGCAAGGACTGGATGTACTGAATGTACTAGAATGATGGAGAGGGTAAAAATGTAATTCACTCTGACTATAGTTCTGCTCATATGGAGATAATGTATGGATTAAGAGAGCCTTTATATCAAAACCAAGGGGTACAGGAAGAGTAAAATGAAGGATTATAGGGAATTTGAAATCAAGGTAGAACCATTGCATGGAAATTCAAGACTATTGAGCAGTTGATTTCAATGGAGTTAACTCTGTGCCCTTTGTATATGGGTTACAGTAAGTCCAGCCACCAAGACACTCAGCTTTAAGGATGTAAACTGTCCCACTGACATGGCGTATTTGTGCAGCTTAAGCTAAACATATTCCTACGGCTTTGCCAAGCCACAGCTTTACTAGGGCATCTGCCCACTGAAAGAAACTTGGTTTTCCATCTTAGGAATTAAACTCTCACCCAGAAAGTGGCTATTGGTGGCTATTGGTGGCTATTCTGCTTAGTTTTATATGCAATGGCATCGTGTTGGGTTAGGCAGCTCCCATCCTGTCCTTCTGTCTACTTGTGTGTTTGGTTTTCATGTCTTTCAGCTTGCTGCTCCTTTAGTTGTGCAGCTGCAGCTGTTTGTGAAGCTGCCTGGAAAACTGAATCACTGAAATGATCCAGGAAAAAAATTACTGCTCTCTAGTGAGAGCTTCTTCATACTTCTGTTTGGCATTTTGCCCTGTCAAGTCACCACATTAATGCCCTTATAGCTCCTTAAAAGCCACAGAGAAAATGATAAATATTTTTAAAAATTATTTTAAAATTTAATTGGTGATAGAACTGAGAGTCCTCAGAGAACTACACCTATGCTGCAGTAAGAAGTATTTGTAATCATACTCCAAAGATGACAGCTATATCCTTCTACCCTGAGGATGAGTTCGACCCATTTCCTTTAACAGAGAGAAAGCTCTTGTACCCTTCTTTCTTTGGATTTAAGAATAGAACAACTTGCACCCAGGAGACATGGGCTTTAATTCTGCAGACTCCAGTTTTCCATGGCTTTTCTGCCTTGCATTTCTTTTGCCAAAGCACAGAAGGCGCTCTTACACTGCTGTCTGCAGCTGGGAAAAGCTGTTCTGGAGCAACAAGCTGCTTGAACTGTTGGTTTTGGCTGAGTAAAGCAGCCAATGGTCCTGTCCCAGGACATAAGGCAGAGTCGATAACAAATAAGCAAACACATTAATTTGTATTTCTGCAAAGGTAAATAGCTTTCTGCAAAGGTAAATAAAGTTATTTGCATTTAGGGAAAGAAAAAGTCCATTGAGAAATACCATTGTAAAAAGCAGTGAGTAGCTCTAACCCATGATGTCTTATCCACGTATGAAGTCCTGCCAGTCAATCTATGTTTATTGATACGTTTTCAGCTGTTCAAATTGGCTCCCTTGCACTGGTTTGAATTGTCTGTAATTGTTTTGATAAGCATATAAGAATGTAATGTAATATGTAGATATATATGTACATGGGTATGCATATGCATGTGCACGTGTATATATATGTGTGTGCAGATGTACATATGTATATATATGTATATCTATGTATACACTGAAAAATAACTCTTCTTTAAACTCCTTTTGAGAGCAGTAAAAAAATAAAAGTGGGTTAGAACTAGTTTTGACTTGTGACAAATCTTGATTTGGTCTTAAGTGGGTTGGAGAAACAGGTGATAAGGAGCCTCTCACCCTGCCTCCTGCTCTCCTGGGGCACACCCTGAATGTCTGGAGAGCAGGACGTATCCATGAGCCAGCTCATACCAATGGAAGATGTAGTTAGAGGTTGAATAAAAGAAACAAATGCTCTTCTCTTCTCTTCTCTTCTCTTCTCTTCTCTTCTCTTCTCTTCTCTTCTCTTCTCTTCTCTTCTCTTCTCTTCTCTTCTCTTCTCTTCTCTTCTCTTCTCTTCTCTTCTCTTCTCTTCTCTTCTCTTCTCTTCTCTTCTCTTCTCTTCTCTTCTCTTCTCTTCTCTTCTCTTCTCTTCTCTTCTCTTCTCTTCTCTTCTCTTCTCTTCTCTTCTCTTCTCTTCTCTTCTCTTCTCTTCTCTTCTCTTCTCTTCTCTTCTCTTCTCTTCTCTTCTCTTCTCTTCTCTTCTCTTCTCTTCTCTTCTCTTCTCTTCTCTTCTCTTCTCTTCTCTTCTCTTCTCTTCTCTTCTCTTCTCTTCTCTTCTCTTCTCTTCTCTTCTCTTCTCTTCTCTTCTCTTCTCTTCTCTTCTCTTCTCTTCTCTTCTCTTCTCTTCTCTTCTCTTCTCTTCTCTTCTCTTCTCTTCTCTTCTCTTCTCTTCTCTTCTCTTCTCTTCTCTTCTCTTCTCTTCTCTTCTCTTCTCTTCTCTTCTCTTCTCTTCTCTTCTCTTCTCTTCTCTTCTCTTCTCTTCTCTTCTCTTCTCTTCTCTTCTCTTCTCTTCTCTTCTCTTCTCTTCTCTTCTCTTCTCTTCTCTTCTCTTCTCTTCTCTTCTCTTCTCTTCTCTTCTCTTCTCTTCTCTTCTCTTCTCTTCTCTTCTCTTCTCTTCTCTTCTCTTCTCTTCTCTTCTCTTCTCTTCTCTTCTCTTCTCTTCTCTTCTCTTCTCTTCTCTT
>VZRL01006239.1:199465-276388 GCA_013397895.1 Origma solitaria | reverse complement strand
CTCTCCTCTCCTCTCCGCATTTGACCAATGACTCCGTCTTTCCCATGCTTTTCTCTAATGCAGATCTAGCTCACTTTCATTTGCTATTCTTATTTCAATCAGTTTTAACTCTTGGGTGTGTAGCACTTACTGGGCTCCAGTTTTGCCCTCTCCCACTGAAATGCTCCTTGTCCTTGCATGCCCTGAGCTAACTAGACATATTTTGAAATTTATTTCTTTCCTAGATATTTTTATCTCAAATCACTGAGCGTCTCCAGAAGAGAAAGACAAGCATCCTTCTATATGCATAAACAGCAAAAAAAGATCAGTGAAAAATAATTTTATTCCTGGGCCGTCATTTCTGAGGGAACTCTAGCCCTGAGTCTGACTCTGCCCCTGGTCCTTCTCCCCATTAAACCCTTATTCCCAACCCTTAAGAGAGGAGGGTCTCATTTTGCTTTGTAAGCCTCACCTCTGGTTTCTCTCAGGACTAGATGTGAAGGTAAGATTGTATCTCATATCCCATCCGCATGGGGAAAAATCCGAACATCTGCAGGACTTGGCAGCAAGAGCAGCTATAAACAGAAGAGTCATTCCGCACACTGGTGAGCTGTATCATTGCACACCATCAAAAGCTGGCAAGGAAGTAATGGAAAATGAGTTAAGTGTCATTCTGCCTTTCTGTAGCTTGTCATTATGTTTTTTCGTCAGAGGCTTTAGGCAAGTTTAGCATTAGGCAACTGGTGCTTGGTAACAACAGGGGCACGCTCAGGTACACTGATCTTCTCTGGTTTGCTGTCCTTATTGTTTAGGAAACTAAGAATGTAATGCACAGATGAGCATCTTGGAACATACCAAGTATATGCATCGCTTTGGACCATCAAATCTTTTTGCATGTGTTTGGAACCTTTGAAAAGAAAGTGGAGAATAGGACAATGAGCAGTTGAACAATAGATTCAGAGAGAAGCTGCTTGTGAGATGAATACAGATCTGCATAAATGAAGAGGGCAACAATACAAAAGAACAAAACAAATGAATCTACCACAGAAAGACAGTGTTGTGATTATGCTAATGAAAAGTATCGCAATTAGCTCTTACACTAGTCTTCTAAGAAGAGATTAAACCAAATCGAAATGGACCTCTCTCCTTCACCCCTAGTGAAGTGAGGCAGCTTTCTTGCACGATGAAATTTTTTTCCCTGTCACAAAGTGAGGAAATGTTAAACATAGGTATAATCTCTTGCACTGTAACAAAGCTATGGAGTAAAACAGGGAGAGAAATCTAAGCATACCTAGGGGTGGAAAAAATAAGGTTTTAAATATTAGGATCTTGTGTGTTTTCTAATGTTTTCAGATCTTTCAACTTAATCTTCCCAAAACGTGGGAGGAAGATATGTTTCTTTATGAAGCAGAAAACCTAAACAGATTCATACTTGTTCATATGACTCCAGGAGCTGGTGTTTCCACGGAAAAAGTATATCATGGGATTCATGACAGCATTTAAAAAGCTTGGTCACACTGGGTCATGTGAAGTTGTGATATTGTCAGACAACACAGATCAGTGGCTGTTGAGGGCCGAGGAAGCTGCCTGGATGTCTGAACCATCAACTTTTTATTATAGTAAAAGGTTTTTAACAGTTTACAGTGGAATCTAAAGAAACATATTGATTACATCAGCCTTTTTTTTAGAATATGCACTTTTGTCATGTGCTTAACTTAATCTACATTCCAACATTGCTTTGATGAGATATTAATTTTGCTTAATTGTCCATAAAATATACTTTCAAAATGTTGATTTTTCTCCTGCATCACATTTTTGACTTTATTGTAAAGACCAGGAAGAAAATTTTAAAAGGCACAAGTGATAGTTAAGAACCTCACTATCAATGTGAAACTTGTGAAAATTAGGTGTGCAATTGCCATTTAGGTTTTTTGGGAATTCTGGGAGAGATTGTAAAACATGCAGTAGTTTCTGGCAGACATCAGATTGCTCTCATTTTTTGTTATTTTGATTTGTTGCACCCCATCTTCCAGCCTAAAGGGGAGTTTAAACAGTGTATGTTCTTTGGCTGACTTTATAAATAGCAAAATGAAGCAAGGTAGCACATGAACAATTGTGAAGCACATCACAAGCCCTGCAATAATTGTTAGCAGAGTGTGCTGTAGAATTGATTGTGTGAACTTGCTATCAAAAGAGATGTCTGCATACTGCTATATGACAGATGCAGACGGGCCCTGAATTATAATGCAGTAATGTGGAGGAGGTTGTGGGCCACAAAGACAGACATCATTGCCTTTCAACAACCTCCTACCAAAAAATTCTGAATTTACTAGTAACTCTCTGCTACTATGTGTTTCTAACTGGAGAAGGTGATCTGTACAAGTGCTGCACTCCTAGTCCTATGTATTTCATAAAGCACAAAGGTCTAATGTTCATCAGAGGTCTTGGATTCATTAATCTTCTTCTGGCTTTCTTGGAGGGAAAATCCTCTCCCAATGCTGTGGTGATATAGACATTTTGCTTTTTGGCTCTGTTTCAGCAACTGGCTCTGTGCTCAACAGCTGATTTGCTTCTTCCTCCAGTGTTGTGTCTTGTGCATGTTCACCACATGATGTTGCTGACTTGTTTTTCTTGCTGTGTCTCTTGTTGAAGTACATGCCTAAAAAATGGTTGTATTAATGACCTTTGACATCGCTAGATCAGAAAAATAAAATCTGATATCCAGCTAAGAGGTACCACTTCTTTTTCTCCATGTTCAGTGGCTGGCAAGGATGCTGCCCACTGTGAGGCTTTATGTGCCTGGAACAGAAAGGGTACAAGAAATTTTTTGCTCATCAGCTGTGTGTCTGTCTATGGTCTTTGCAAGGGATGGGACAATGAATAGGATCCAGAAACACTTCCATGCAAGGAACAGCTGAAAAGGTTTGGGCCTCCCAGGAAACAACAGTTGGGCTTGGTTGAGGTGAATGCAGCCTGCATCACCAGCTCAAAGGCGAGACATTTGGCTCCAGACAGGCGGCACAGGTTAAAGTGACTAAAACATCCTGAAGTGCTATGGGAAGTTCTGCTCGGCAGCAGGGAGGCGATGGCAGCCGTCGCTGACCTATAAACAGGATGAGGGAGCAGCAGCAGCAAAGTGCAGAGACAGTCGCTGGCGCTGCGCTGACAGGCAGACACATAAACAAAGGGAGGGAGGAAGCTCTGTTTATATCTGGAAAAGAAACCCCAAACTATAGGATGCAAATGATGGACGTACATGGCTAAAAATAGCTACAAAAGCATAATGGGACTTAAAAGATTTAGTTGTGCCATAAAGACTCCATGCAGAATGGACTATGTAAACTCACTACTTTTTATTTAAGTGATGTGCTTTTCCCCCCTCATATATTTAATATTACCTATCTTGCTGCAACTGGGCTTTTTAAACAGGGAGGAGAAAATTCACATAAATCAAATAATAACATTGTGTTCTTTTATGAAAATGAAGCAGCTAAAAAAAGCTGGGAAGCTGCCAGACTTTTCAGTCAATTGTGTAAGGGACCCAAGTCAGCAGTACTTTGTGTTTGGCTATGAAATAGCATTTTATTAGATTAGTAATAATACTTTGGAAGCCAAAGGGTAAGGACAACATAGCAATATTTTTTGTGTTCTCAAGGTTTGGGGATATTAATCAGATGTCAAGTGAGAGTGTCATTCCCCATACATTATTCTGCCGGAGGAAATGTGGATGGGAAACAATCTGTACACAACCACTTCAAGATGAAGATTAGTATTGTCTTTCTGCCTACTACTTAGGTAGTTAGGGAACTTCACCTTCAGCTTTTACTGGGCTACCAGATTCAGTTCAGTTGGTTTTTGTGCCACTTGTGGTAGTTAAGAAGGTTGTGAACAATAATAGGTAGGGATATTTTTATTAGAAAAAGTTTTTCTGTTGGACTGGAAGTGGTGATATAATGCTGACAAAGTAAGTATACTTAAAACATTTGTGGAAGTGGTCATTTGTTTCTTAGTGGAATTATTTGCACTGGAAAAGAAGAATTGTATTTAAAAACAAACAGTTTCTTGGAAGACGATGCCTGCTGGTACTTTTTTACCAGATAACAGTTCTGTGACCTTTGAGGAATTTTGTCTAGCGATCCTGCTATGAGTTATTATGCCTGTAGATTTTAACTTTCCATTTTCATTTGTAACACTCAAACTGCTTTCACAATGGCCTTCCTGTCCTTTCTAAAAAAAAACTAATGAGTATTATTGTTTATACACACAACATAAAAACATATATTTACTACTTTCTGGTATTGTGTGCAAACAGGAATACGTAAAGAATAAATGAAGTTTGTCTCTAAAAGTCTAGGAGATGTAAAGCCTTTTATGCCCTCGAGTTACCTGCCCTAATAGATATTGCATAACACCTTCAGCTTCATTCAGGGTGGCACTGTAATTTCCAACTTGACTGTCAAACTCATTTCTTTCACAGCAGGGCATGCTGTGCTTTCTGCACTGTGCAACTTCCACAACCGAGTTTCTTTACCCACTTCAGAGAGAAAATGTCAGAACCTCTAGAGCAATGTGCTTCTCCATCCTACAAATGTCCTCAGCTTGTCAATTCTTTCTTTCATGGTTTCAGGATTAGGCTAGGAAGAAGTAGGACTTTCATTGTTAGATCTCTACAGGAGGTGTTTATACCCAAAAAATTAATGTTAAGTTAATGTCCTTTCTTTATCACTGTCTTCTCTCTGATGGAAGGGGAGTGTTTTGCCCTGTCCTGTTGGCAATTCCGTGCTCTGCAGTGCTGTCACTATTGTGTAAGCCCTCTGCCTGTTTGTACTTGAGTGCTGTATTCCTTGCAGCATTGTAGGGAACAAGCCTTGGGCTGGGAAGTGGGAGACCACTGCCACAAGCAGCAGCATTCCCTACTAACCAAACACAACTTTTGCAGAAGGGTTTTTACAACATGTAAGTTTATGAAAGGCACAAACTGGCAGGTATTCCCCAGCTGTGAAGTGCTGGAACTTTTTAGGGTGGTGCAGCAAGTCCCTGCTTGTGACTTTTGGGGCTTCTTGACCCAAGTCAGTACCGACCAAGTTCTTTTCTGAGGAGCTCACCTGGTACTGAGCATCTCTGAATAGCTCTGCCATGTTTCTAAGTTGCACGCTTGAACCAGCCAGTGTTTGGAGGACTAGGCCGACCACTGCCATTAAAGTACTTTCTGTTCTGCTGTTGAAAGGAACAATCCCATTGCAATGCAGATGTAAACTGTGGTGCTTGCATCATACTTAAAACTTACTTTAATTCCCTCTTTGTCATTGCATTTATTGCCTTATGCTGTCTTAGGAAGTTAAAAATATGAGAGAAGGGAAAGTACAAAGAAAACACTCAGAAAATGAATTAAAATTTTCTCAGATGGAGGAGTCAGTGGTTACGTGCTGCACTGCTTGGTGGATACGCGCCTGGCTATAGTAGGTTAAAAGGAAATCAAGGGTGGTGCTGCTAACATTCCGCCCTCAGCTCCCTATTCACCTCTCATCATCCACCCTTGCATTTGAACTCAATCGTTTTACCCACCCGCCTAGCTTCCATGTGAAATTGTGCTAATGGATGTCTGTCCCACAATACGCAGGGAGACTTGAGATGTTTTTGTTATTTCCAGCCTTTTTTTTTGAATTTCAAGTGTTTCCAACTTGCGAAGTCCTGATTTGGGTCAACATCCGGACTCCATTCACATGTGTGTAATTCAAGGATCATAGCACATTGAAGTAAGAGGTTGATCATGCATCGAATCAAAACTTTCTTGTGGTTCAGGGACATTATATACTGGGATTTTGGTATAATTCTGTGTCTACCAGGAAGGAAAGGGCCAGAAAAGGAACTGATAATGATTTGAATTGAGTAGGACCTTGGGCATTTGTGCTCTGCGTGCCCTGCAAGCTCTGCACACCCATTAACACTGATGAAGCATTAGAGACATGCTTGGTGCCAGATAGAGGTCAGTCCTTCCAGGAGCCCTTGCTGTATTTTTATATCTCGCTGTCTCCTACCTGCGTCTTGGCAGAACGCAGTAGAACACCAGACTTTAGACACCTTATCTACGTTACCCTCTTCCAAAGGCCTTTCCTTTTGCCTTTTCAGTCCAAGCTTCCCTTTCTCTTTGTTTTGTCTTCTCCTCTCAGTTCCCCTCCTTTTCCTTCATTCCTTTGCTGTATTGGAAATCTCCTGCATGCGAGGAGAGGCCAAAACTGAACTTGTACCAACAGGGCATCTTGCAGGAAATAAGCACCAGGTTGCATTGTGAACTTTTATGGCATTTGCAGCATGGCCTGCTTTACAATCAGCTGTCGAGAGATGTTCAAGAGGATGTGCTCAGCAGCAGCTCAGGGCATAGCAGCCAGGTGAGATTCCTGGTGCAGAGCTGGCCAAAGGCTCCCTGCCTAGGGAAAGAAAGACAAGTTTTATTCTGGGCTGTAGAGGAGTCTTCAGTTCTGGCTATTTTCCAGTCTTAGGGCCTCACTTAAATGAGCAGGAGAGGAGCTAGGCAGAGCAGTGGGCAGAGCAAGCCTGGCTGCATGTGGGGCAGCAGGGACTCGCCTCTGTTTCTTTCCTCTGTCTACTGTGAACTTACATTTTACATTACTTGCACTGTCAGATGCTGTCCCAGCTCCTAGGCTGTGGGTTTGTTTTCTCTCTCTTTCTGGTCTAATAATTATTCTCTTCTGGTCTAGTAATTAGTGGGATTCCTTCAGGCAGAGCTGGCCTTCTGTGAGTGTTTAGAGAGTGCACTGGACACATGATGTCTTAGGTATATTCAGGCTGAGGAAAGACCCTGAATCTAAGTGTGGCTCAGATGGATCAGGGACCTCAGCTACTGGCGGGGAGTTCGGAACGAGGACCAGATCCTTGTGGGTTCACTTTGAAAACACTTACCTGTTTGGGTTTTGCCCTATTACTACAACTCAGGGAGCTAAAGAGTTTATTAGACACAAGGAGTCCTGGCCTCACTTTGATTTTTATATATCTGGAGAATTTAACTTCTAGAGGTGTAGCAAGTAGCTGGAGGAAGCACTAGAGACTCAAATTCTCCAAGCCTGGGGATTGGGTCTGGAGGAGACAAGACAACAGACAGGCCCTTTTGTATTTTCTGTGCAGGGTGAAAGAAAAGTCACATACTTCATCCCTTCACAGTTACCACAGCAGAACTGTCTCGCTAAACTGCACATCCTCCTATTTCTGAGGCAAAGCAGAAGAATATGAGAGAACAGAAACAATGGAAATTGAACAAATTAATAAATTTTATTCTGACACAAGGCCTAGACTTCAGAAGTGTTTACTTCATCCTTAAATCCCTCAGCTTTCATCCTGATTCTCTGTTGTTTTTTTTTTTTTTTACCTAGCAGAGCCCCAGCTGCATGGAGTAAGAAATAAATTCATCAAGTCCTGTGGCACATCAGCTCTTTCTGCAGAATTGCAATGTTTAATTGTCAAAATCTCTTAACTGCAAAAGCATTAACTTAAGTGCAGTTCCTTATTCTGACACTGAAACTTGGCCATGTGTTTAATGCTCACAGCCATAGGAGGGTGTTTTTGTCACAGGAAGCATTTAAAAACATGACAAATAATAAACCAAAGAATGTGACAGAGAAAGAAAAAAACAAAACGAAAGAAGCAAAATCATAATTCAGGAACTGTCAGACTGTTCTGTGAAGTTTTGGTTCAAACTTTAGTCTCCATGTTAACAAAGCCACAGTTCAAATTTTGCTTGCCATTTCTTTCTATCGAAGTGTGAAGTGTTCATGATCCACCTGGCTCATATATATTATAAACTTGGCACATCTCATTTTGTAAGAGCAAGCTTTCCTCAGAAACCTATTTTCCATTCCTTTCTGTAAATATAATGTTGTTAGCCAGTCTGCTCAGCCATAAACACCTGCTTTTATAATGTATGTTGAAACTCTTAGGACAGAATAAGAAACCAGATAGGTTTTTTTATCAGAACAGCTGAAGATGAATTGTGGTGATTATTGTTGCTGTTAGTCTCATTTTGCCATAGATTTCGTGCCTCCTTACTCAGAAATATGAAAGACATATCAAAAACTCTAGCACATGGCACTTCATAACTTCCAAATCTCCTGAACTTGGAGATTTTCTGGAGCGACCAAAGTAGTAGATGAACATCACCGACTCCAGCAAATCTAACTGACATCAGTTACTTTATATAACTGTGCTAAAACAGTTCACAACTAATTGGCTGCAACATTCTCTCTCCTTTGGCCAAAAATGACATGATTTTTTAAAAATATGGCATCCACGTATTGCTAGGTGACAGCAGAAAATTATAATCTGTCATTGTGATTATCTATTATCTGACCTTTTTTCCTCTCATGTGCAGTAGCTTTTATCCACAGTCTACTGTCTATTTTCAAAAGCCAAAGAGAAAACCACAATGATTGTGTTGGACACGTCTTGCCACAAAGAAGGCCAATGACATCCTGAGCTGTGTTAAGGGCAGTGCTGCCAGCATGGCGAGGGAGGTGATCCGGCTGCTCTCCTCATCCCTGGTGAGTCTGCACTTGGGGTGCTGGGTCCAGTTCTGGGGTTCCCAGGACAGAATGCATGTTGAAACTATTAGGATATCCTTGAAGACATTCAAAAGCCATTTGGACATGATATCACTGACTCGATGACCTCCAGAGGTCCTTTCCAACCTCAGCCATCTGTGTTTCTGCATTCAGTAAGGCTTAAGGAACAGAAACTGTATTTTGTGTCTTCGGTGAAGAAACACACACATATATGAGGTAAGGACTGAAAAAAAGAACTAAATTTGTCAACTGTCTGCATCAATACATGCGTACCAAGTTAAAATCATCTTTCTTTCTTTCTTTCTTTCTCTCTTTCTCTCTTTCTCTCTATCTCTTTCTCTCTTTCTCTCTATCTCTTTCTCTCTTTCTCTTTCTCTCTTTCCCTCTTTTTCTTTTATTTCTTTTTCTTTTTCTTTTTCTTTTTTTTCTTTTTCTATTTCTTTTTCTTTTTCTTTTTCTTTTTCTTTTTCTTTTTCTTTTTCTTTTTCTTTTTCTTTTTCTTTTTCTTTTTCTTTTTCTTTTTCTTTTTCTTTTTTCTTTCCCTTTCCCTTTCCCTTCCTCTCTCCCTTCCTATAATTTCTGCTTCCACCTCACTCCCTCTCTTTCTTCCTCTCTGTCTCACTCTCCCTCTCTCTCTATCTTTTTACACATGTTGAGGAGAAACTTCCTGGGAAGCTTCCTGACACTCCATCAAACAAGTCACGGGGAGAATATGCTGGCCTTCTTTTCTCTGTTTCACTGTGACCCCATATTTATCTCCTATCAGACTGTTGTACTGTCCCATGGAGACCACAGTTAACTTTGGCAGACTTTGTATCAGTGACTCACTCTGCCCTGGCCCCAAATCAGACTAGAAAGAGGAATGTCAGGCCCCTAAATTAGAAATGATAAAATGATGAAAATGAAGAAAGGAAAAGGGTTAAAAATATTTATTCTGGGTAGGAGTCAGAGAAGCCTCTGACCTTGACCTCTTTACTTACTGGAGAGGACACTGTACTCAATCCAATTATGAGATACAGCTGAAATGCAATGTAAAAGTGATTCCAAATATCTGTTGCCAGGAAGCAGATGACACACTAAATTGCTCAGTAGATTGAGTACTTAATTCAGCGATTTCCTGCTGCAGGAGTTGCCAGTGTACAGCCATTTTGTCTTTTTTGGCAAGGCAGCTGCTTTTGGACGCCTGTCTCCAGTAGTCTTTCCTAGGCTTCCTGTTGTAGGAAGGACTGTTTCCTGCCGCGAGATTCCTGATTAGGCTCTGCACTATTTTTGTCTGCAAAATGCCTGTGTGGCAGGTTGCTTCTCTGCATTTGATGCTGATTTGTGGGAAGTGAAGCTGGATCACAGTCTGGCCACAATAGAGCATCCAAATCCTTTGAGAAATCTAAAAAAATGCTGTCGCTCAGCTGAAAAGAGCTGATGCTTAATGTAGCATTCAGAGGTACAATGGAGATCCAAGTATTTATTTTTGTATTGAAGTTTCATTCTGTTTGTTTCTTTTGGTATTGGAAACCAGGGCCTATCAGCTGCACATTGTCTTTTTTAAAGCATCTCCCAAGGTTAGTTTTCTTCCTTTAATGTTCAGAGGATCTCTTGGTCCAGGTTCTTCGTACCTCTATAGGGATAAAGATGTTTTCCATCTCCTACTCAGTATATTGTAAGCTTAAAGTTTTGTTTCTGCTGGTAGTGGGGGTGGGAATAAAGTACTGACATAAATGGGAAGATATTGCAGATGGATGATTAACTTCTTTTGTCATGGGAGTGTGTGCTCAACATCAGATACTAAAAAGCATTAAAAAACCTTTTATCTCTCTCCTTAAGCCACAATACTGAGGTCCTGTTCTAGCTATGAGATAGTATTACTCAAGTCTCTCAGATATTCCTACTACATAGTTAAAAATGGCAAGAAATAAAAAACCCAAAAAGCTTTATCTTGACTGCTAATGGGAACACAGACATAGGAAGGGAATTGTAAAAATAAATGTAATTTACTTTGAAATATTGTTTCATTCATACCTTTTGTTAATGTACTTTATTCCCCCCATGCTGGAAAGTTTCATACACGGCTGGCCATGGGTACCCCATTACTGCAGCTGACTGTCAGATAAGGGCCCTTGATTACAAAGGCAGGGAGGAGACAGTTCAAGAGGGTTTTTTGTTTCTCTTATGAATGGCTCTTCAGTCTAGATCCTTCTTCTGTATGTAGTCATGCATGCCTGTTGCTTGCTCTTCACCTCATGTTTTCCATATTTAGGTGTGAGGACATAGATGCTGACTTCATGACATTAGAGTTCATGTTGACCTGGCTTTGCAGTGTAAGAAAGCAAAGTACTCTTTCCCCTCACTTGCAGCACAGGACATTCTTTCTCTAGGTTTCTTCCTTCTTCCAACCATTCACCTTTTTTTTTTTTTTTTGCTTGTTTGTTTGTTTGCATAGAATCACAGAGTTGTTAAAGTTGGAAACAACCTTTCCTCAGATGATGGAAAAATATAATTCTTTTCTGGGTGAAAACTTATATGAAAGATTTTTTATGTTTCTTTAAAAAAATGAGGAAATTAACCCTAACAGTCCTTATCTGATATTTTAATAAGTGGGAGGCTTAAGCAGAGGCCAGGAAATTTGAAGTTAATTTAAGACTGATCCAGGCTGATGTGTCTGTGGGAAATTTATGCTGCTCTGTGGCCCTGGTGGAACCCTGCCTTCATTTTAACTTTCTTGAACCCTTTATAATGCTGTCTGCAGCATTGCTATGACTTAGACAGTTTTGTTGTTGTTTAAATATAAATATTGGTTCTTGCATACCTTTGTTACTCCAAGTTACTTTTGTCAGGAAAGGATTAGGTTGTATTTCCTCAAGGTCTGCTGTAGTCACAGCCTGAGAGTCCCTGTGGTTGTGTCAGGAGCACACAGACACTCAGTGGTTTGTACCAACTGCTGGGCTGCAGCCTTGTGGCTTTTCTCCACAAGTCCAAGTCTGTCTCTGCTCCTGCATTTGCAGCTGTCTGAGGGCAGCATGACCTGAAGTGCTAACAGCAGATGTACTCAGCTTGTCTGTGATGGTCTTTTAGTGAAAAAGTGGTGTCTTTGTAATGTAAATGAAATCCTTATACATTAGAGGGTCGGAGTGTGTATTCTTCTAGGATAAGAGTCCTTGCAAAAAGAGCTGAAAAATTATATGCAGTAAAAAGGCTCTGGGGAGTCACAAGGTAAACAGCAACCTTCTCTGCCATATGTTGTAGCTGTGAGCCCAATATACTATACATGAAGAATACAATAAAGCCTCTGCATTCATTCTGGTATTTGGAGGAGCAGACCCCATAAAGGGGTTCTAAGCCATAAACTGTCAGATCAGCTGCAGGAGCACCTCCAATCTGATAAATTAGAAACACTTTTCCTACTTTTTCTGCTTTGATGTTCTAAAGTTCATCTTTAATGTCAACATTGCTAAGGCAAAGGAGTTTGAGCATAAAGCACCCTTTTTGCTATGTTGTTACTTTCTTGGACAGTCAGTTATTGACTGGTCACTAGACTCCCTCCTGCCTTCTTGTATCACTCGCTCCCTGAATCCTGTCCCCATGCCAGACACACTTGGATGGTCGGTCAGGAATCCTGCCAAGTCTTTGTCCTTCCTCCCTCATTGACTCCAAAGGGACAGTGCTCCATAGGCTTGGGAAATAAGGGCATTACTGTTGGGGGAGAGCAGCCGTCAGGGAGTTCGGGGTATGTGCTTTTTTGAGTTACCAATGTGCCATTAGCACACGTACATCAGGGTATGTGTTATTCCAGCAGAAGCTGCAGGTTGACCAGTTGATCCATCATGTGCCGAATGAAGAAGGTCTGGATGAGGTTACTGGCATTAGCACAGACATTTCTCTTTTAAACTGAGCAACTGACAGGGAGCTAAGAGGACTTCAGCAAAATCAGTGATGAATAAAACCAGAATGAGACAAAACTGGGAGAAACTAAAACAGCAAAAGATTGAAAGGCCATGATTGCTTATCTGGCTTGGTAAAGGTGTATTATGAAGACGGCAATTATTCTTTCTTGCCAGAGAGGAAGACGGTAACAGGGTAAAATTGCTGAAATGACTTAGTGAAATTGTGAGAGGAAAGATAGAGCCTCCTGAGTCAGCTGAGTGCTCTTGCTTGGGAAGTACAGTCCTACACTAAGCACCAATCAATATTTCTGTTTGCTGCCTTCGTATGCCTGTCTAATCTCTGCTGCTATCTTAGGTTTGGCTTCCATTTCCCCTCCTATCCATCTCTATTAACGTCACGGCCATCCACCTGCAGCTATGTAAATGTTAGCTCTAGCAGCAGTGTGCTCTTTAGAGTAAACTACAAACTACCTGGCTGCACAGCCAAGGCTGGCTCTGCAGAAAATGTTAATCAGAAATACCTTAGGAATCATGGATTTGATCCTCTGGTTCAGGAAAATGGATCAGTGTCTGCCTCCTAAGTGACCTATGACAAGGCAGTCTGATAAGAGTCATCTCTTCACCTAACTGTTGACCTTTTGTCTGAAGATTCAGTTGTATGGTGAAGTGAGGTGAGGTCAGTGTGACAGTGTGACAATGACAGGGGTTTCTACTTTTTTGTTAAAAGCAGGGCTCAAAGTTTCTGCCTCTTTCTCCACATGCCCTGCAGGACCACCAGTCTTGGAATGTCCTGCAGGCCTCTGTCTCCCTCTCACTGACTCCTTGGCATTCCGTTCCTCCTTCTGTACCCTGTGTTGGCTGACAGCTCAGAGCTACTCTGTCCCTTGAACTTATTATTTTGCCATAGCCCAGTCCTGACCTCTTGAAGTATAGAACATGACATTTGTGCTCTGTTTTTGACGTTGGTTAGTGCTACAGCCAAAATGTCTCAGTTTGGGTATGAGCTTTGAGCACTGTGGCGACTTGGCACTAATTGTCCTGATAGAAACACATGCCATAGATATGAAACACTTTCACTTAGGAGACATGCTGTGCACAGCTGTGGTTGGGGAAGAACTTGTGCACATGCTGGTGTTTTGGAGTAGCAAACAGGCAAAGGAATTGTGGCTGGTGATTTGATTGACATGGCCAAACAGGTAGGCATCTCTGTTTTCAATAACAAAATCTTGTGCAGTGTAAGGACAGAGTAAACTGATTTTCTGTGCTTCTGAGTAGTGATGACAACTGCATCTTTTCTGCTTCAGAGAAAAAGATGTTCTGTGGATCTCCAGAGGGAGCATTTGTATCTGAATTATGAGACTTTTGCTGTTTAGCAGTGATTTCTGGGCTTGAATTTTATAACCACTGTGCTGGAACAAAACAAGTTTAAAAAATCCCAATATTTGTAAAAAATTATTAAAAACTATAATTGCTTACATGAATGAAAAAAAACCCCTTATCAATATTTTAAAGAATAAACGCAAAACGAGAACAAATATTTTGATTAAAATGCAAACTGTGTTGTGTTAATCAGTATTTTCTGCTTGCTGCCTTTGCAGACTTGCTACCTGCCAATATCTCAAGCTTTGCTTACACACACACACTTATTCTTTCTCATTAACGTCACTAATCTCTACTTGAATTCCTTGTGAGCAGAAAGACAAAGTGTCAGTGTGCAGTGAGTGCAAAGAGTACTTGTCACCATGGCTAAGTGTTAACGTAAATCAGCAGAGTTAATATGTAAGCTTATCTGATGGCTTCAAATGTGAATGAAGTCCTAGCTGGAAATACCGCTGCAGATCAGCTTTCCTAATTCTTGCATATTGCCAGAGCACAGAGGAAGCAAAGAATTTTCCCACTTGATGCTATTTTTTTTTTTTTTTCCAGTGAAGGGTCTCATATGACCCACATTGCTTGCTTTCTCCCTAGGCTTCAGAGGCTGAGGAACTCTGACAGTCACAGCAGAACAGACATTTCTCTAGGAAAAGTAAAGAGGAATAATTTTGTGGGTTTTAATGGGCTGCCAAAAGACTGCAGAGCAACCTGGACTGTATTCATGCATGCTGGTAGACGGTATAAGAAAGCTTATTTTTCTGCGCAGCCCACTTTGAGAGGGGGAACATTAGTTCTGAGAAATAACCTTAAGGGAACTGTATCAGCCTTGATCACAATGTGATGTGTTTCCTACTGACCTCAATCTATGACTTTAGAGACCCAAAGGTAAATATTTGCATGCATTTTATGGAATTATAAAGGTGTCAGGACCTCAATTTCACCTTTTCCTCAAGAAAAACTATTTGTCACAGCAGAAATCACAGGTCCTTTAAATATAAGTTTCTGTTCAGGATGCCATAATTGATAGGAAGGAGCCCCCATTTTTAATGGACCTGGTCTAGCACCCAGTGCTGGGAGGCAGGGGAGAGAGGGACCTGTGCTGGCTGCAGGCAGGGCAGTGAACGCTGGAGGGGGAGCTGTAGTGCCTGCAAAGCACTTTGCTGTAAATATGGGCCACAACAAAGGCCTGGGTACCCAGAGCGGGTTAGGAGCTTAGTGACGCACGTCAGCTCTGGCTCAAACAGATGGGAAATGGGTTTGGGAAAGCTCATCTTCAGGCAGGTGAGGACACCTGGCAGTCCCAGGGCTGCTGACATCAAACTATCTGCCAGGGGTGATGGCCAGCAGGGAGCTAGGAGAGGAGATTGCCACACTGGACACTGCTGAGGAAGTTCTGGAGAAGACGCAGTGACCTCTGGGGCTGCCTGCAGCTGAGGGTGCTAAAAATGAGCAAAGCATTGATGTCTCAGACAGACTGTGGCATGGGAAAGCTCCAGCAGGATGGGACCAGACCTAGGAAATGCAAGCTCTTGCTGCCTAGTTCTCTAGTTGCGACATAAATAGTAGTCAGTGTAGGCATGATTAGAAAGTGTCATTTCAAAAGAGAATCCTGATCTATAAATCAGAAAATGAGATTCAAGTATTTTGGTTTTATACATACTTTTTCTCCCATGGTACTTGTTTATCACTGCTGGGTAACTCAATATCACAGGGTTGCTGGCTATCACTGACATGTATTTAATTAAGTCAAAGCATAATTTCAATGCATTTTAAACCTCCTCTTTTTCTCTCTTTTTTCCGGGCCCTGTAAAAAGTTACACAAAGTTTAGGGATCAACATAATGAAAAGTGCAGGGAGATGTTAGGTCCACTGTGAGCTAATGTTGAAGGGTAGCTGAGTTTTTTAGAAACTGGGGGAGGTTGTATAGTTATTCACAGCATTGTTAATCTCTGGCTTTCACTAGACCTGTGAAAAAAAGATAGGTGCCGAGCATAATTATTTTCTGGTTAGATGCAAATAAAAATAATGGTCCTAGTGAGTATCGAAGTAAGTCTCCAGTGAATAAGTCTCAACGATGATGTTACTCAGTTTGTAACATTAACTTTTGTCCTTCAGAGTTGTGCAATCAGTGCGTTGGCATCTGGATCTTGCATTGAAGCAACCATTCTCTTTTGCAAAACTTCGCTCACATTAAAAAGTGAATTTATTTTGTTCTAGTTCTGCAATAAATCATTTCCCCCGAACATCAGTAAGCCAATGCTTTTTAAAGAGCTAAGAGAAATATTTATGAAAGATCAAACAAAGAAAATACTTGGAGATCAGAAAGTGAAAGCAGCTTAATTAAGAATTTATAGTGACATATTTTTTGTATTTTTCTTGCTGTATCATGAATAATTGCTTACCCTCAAGGTGTGTGTGTTAGAAAGTTGTACATTTATTTGGGCCCTTAGAGGAAAATACAAATCATTCAAAGGTCTCTTGGGAGATCTTCCAGGCCAGATGGGACACACGTCTTCCCAACTCCTTTAGACACAGGGTAAAATCAAGTACTCTGATCCATGGCTAAATCAAACAGGACTTTAAGCACTGTTTTAAAGCAGTCTGTGATTTGAGACCACAAGCTGGACTGCACTCTGGAAGAGAGTGGGAGAGGAGTGTGACACAGTCGCCTGTCAGTCTCATCTCAAGGAGGACACCTGGTTCCTCAAAAGCAAAGATGGTGCTACTTCTTCCCGGAGGCTGAAATTTCAGATACAAGTTTAACAGGATGCTAAACCAGCAGAGTCAAAGGCTTACTAGGGCAAAATCTGGGCCATTCATGAAATGCAGATAAAGCCAGTGCCACCTGATTTTGTTTCTTAGAGGAAGGCAGTGCCACAAGCGATGTTGAGGTGAGTTTATTATTGCCTATAACCCTGCCCTGGGTTATGTCACCCAAGCTGACATGAAGCTTGAGCTGTTTTATATTTCAAACCACATCTCTGGGTACTAATTACATATTTTGCAAGCCATAGATTATATTTGAAACTCATATGACTTATGCTCTGTATGCAAGTCTCAGAACTTTGCCTGTGCCAGAGCTTCTCCTACTTTGACCTGCCCAGGTTGCCACCCCCTTCTTCCAAAGAAAATTGGGTTGGTGGGAGGAAATGAGCATTTCTATCTTTTGGTCAAGGAGGTGTTTCTAAGGAATATGGCTGAAATGCTATAGGAAAGTGATTGGTTTGTCTTTTCTTTCTGTTGATGCAGCAGAATTGAGTCGATGCTGTGTTCCTTGAGCGCTGTAGTGTTCCACAATGTAGTGCAGACTGTGGGTGTAGAATATTGAAAAGAGGCAAACATAGGCAGTGAAGTTAATTCTGGTGACATATGGGCCAGATTTTCATACACACGGAGAATTTTACATGTATGTGTATTTACATTCAAGTAGATCCTATGAAACATAACAAAACCTTGTATTACATGACACCATAGGTATGATGCCGCTCTGATATCTCGCCAAAAGCAAGCAAAATCTTCTGCACAACTCCTGAAATCCTAAGAGAACATTTTATTGTTCTAATCAAGCTACTAATTTTGTACTTTAAAAGCTGCTACAGTATTGTTTTTATAGTATGACAAACAGATAAATGTTGCAGCTGCTACCTTGTTTCAATGGAATCAGTATGAGACAAGATTCTGCTTTGCTGGTTTTGTTGCCTCAGGAGTGAGTTCAGTCTGAATTTCTTCTGCTGCTTGTAGCATCCTTTTTGCAGTTTATACAGGTATCAACAACGAAAGAAGAGGGGCAAAGTATTAATTGCTTTCTGCACAGTTGGTGAGGAAGTACAAACAGCAAAATGATCTTTCCCAGATATCCTGCTAGATAATTGGCCACCCACTACCACAGTCCTGCTTAAGGTCTTCCCTCCTACCCTTGTTGAATCAAAGAAATAGGACAGCAGGATGTATATTTCCAGTTACATTCAACATAGCATAATTTCTGCTGCCAGTGAGAGCTAGAAACACATGGGAAAACAACTTCTGCTCAGGCAGTAGGCTCACATTGCAGTCCACGAGGTAAGTTGGAGGAAATGTATCTGTCTAGGACTTAGTACCACTCCACTTGATGGAAATAGCTTCAGAACTTTATCTGCAATGAGTCTGACTGCCTCATTACACTCAGCACATCACCATTAAAGAAGAGGAGAAGCAGACCTGTTCACACAGGAGGCAAATGATTCAAAACCCATCTGTGTATTAACAGCCATGTGAGTGGCTGGCTGAATGGCCTGCCTGTGAAAAGTAGAGGATTCTGTTTCTAGCTGCTCTTTATTCCCCAGTAAATAAAGTCTGAGGCATCTTTGTAATTTCATTTATTAGAGTTAGTCACCCTAGTAACCAATGAAGTTCAGACTGAATTCCATGGAACGGGTAAAACTTAAATGAAACAAAAAAGCAAAGAAAACAAAGAAATCCTTTGGATTCCAGATTCTTTACAGTTTCTGTGTATTTGTAAAAACAAAACAATTTCTTAACACTGAAAATAGTAGTTAAGGCCTTTATTTTAATTTTAACCCAATATAGAACATACTGTGATTATTCTGGGGCTACTCACTTATTCTTCTGTTTTTGTTGAGTGTCCAGCAGTCCTGCTTCTGTACAATAAACAGTGGTGGTAGGTGCAGTATGAAACCCAGGAATAGTTTCCATCACAGGCCTTTTACAGCCTGAATTAAAAAGGGAGGAGCAGGCATAGAGGTACAGTTGGAAAAACAAGCAGACAGCAGCTATCTATGTCTTAACAAATTACTTTTATAGGCTTTATAGATTGCAACAAAGAGTTTTCAGGAGAATCCTGAAGAAGAAAGCTTTGCAGAATTTTATAGGGGGATTTCCAAGGCATGGGAACAAGTTTGGAAATATAACTTCTAGGTGTCATAACCTGCTAGATAGAGTTTTTGAAAGGAAGAGTCATTAAGTGAGTAATTAATGAGAGGTGGTCCTTAAGATCACTGAATCTCAGAATCACTGAGGTGGGAAGTGTCCTCCTGAGGTCATCTAATCTAAAATCTCTGTTCAAGCAGAGTAAGTGAGAGTGGTTTGCTCAAGATGGTGTCCAGGTGGGTTTTGAATATCTCTAGGAATGCAGAATCCACAACCTCTCTAGGCAACCTGTTCCAGACTCAGAAGAAAAAAGTATTTTCTAATGTCCGAATGAACTTTCTTGTATTTCGGTGTGTTTCCATTGCCTCTTTTCATATCACTTGATACTGCCGAGCAGAGTCTGAGAAGAGGTGTGATCGTCTGTGAAATACTACAAAGATAGAAGAACCTGTCTCTATTTCTATTAGAGGAAAAGAGGAAAGGTGAAGCATATCTCAGATGAACACAGGTCACAGGAGAGCAAATTGAATGAACAGAAATGCGTGGAACAAGAAATACCTCTTCGTGGCAGAACTAAAGATGATAATGCGGGATATGAAAACTACTGAAATGTGAGAACTCAGAGAAAGATGTTAGCTATGTGAATGCACTGAAAGACTATCCCTTAGAAAGCAGTCTGGGCCACACGGCAGAAATGCATGTTAGCTTTTGGTCCATCTGATATAAATTAAGTTGTGAATGAATTTGCCTATTCTTCCACTGTGAAATCCACTACATACATTGAAGAGGGATGTTTGGATCCAGCTACATGACCTGATGTGGTAGAGCTGCAGCATCTCTGACATGCAGCATTGTCTTGTATTCACTGACTGCTCCCTGTCCAAGTCACTTTGGCTTGCTCTTTCCAGCCCACCAGTGAATTGTTGCACTGCCTCATGCATCAAACACAGCCTGTGAGCATATTGTAGGAAGGCAGGTGCCTTCAGGTTACTTCCTTCCTGTCCTGGGATGGATGCCATCTGCACGCAATATAGTCAACCATCTTGAGCACCTGGGAGTATTAAAATCTGAGATTAATTTAAGATTAAATTAGCATCAAGATTATTCATATATATGTATATGTATGTGCATGTCTGAGTATTTGTGTATATGTGCATACATGGTGATGACTGTAACAAAGTATTACATATTAAAATAACTTTTACATATTGAAATACATCTTTTAGATATTCTTAATTTGGTATTTGTAAAACTCCTTAGGCTCTTTTTACATAATTTCTTTATAATATCCTCACTCCCAAGTTGCTTTTAAATGCAACCTGTTTTCTGTCTACACTGTTATTTAGCTGATTGATTATAACTCATCTTCTTTTCCCTGGAAGTTGCTGATCAAGAGCTAAAACGCTAAAAGAAGTGAAGGTAAAAGTGTCTCCCCAACACAGGATTTCAAGGCAAGGCAAGGCAAGGCAAAGGAAAGGTGCGGAAAGGAAAGGTGCGGAAAGGTGCGGAAAGGGGCGGAAAGGTGCGGAAAGGGGCGGAAAGGTGCGGAAAGGGGCGGAAAGGTGCGGAAAGGGGCGGAAAGGTGCGGAAAGGGGCGGAAAGGTGCGGAAAGGGGCGGAAAGGTGCGGAAAGGGGCGGAAAGGTGCGGAAAGGGGCGGAAAGGTGCGGAAAGGGGCGGAAAGGTGCGGAAAGGGGCGGAAAGGTGCGGAAAGGGGCGGAAAGGTGCGGAAAGGGGCGGAAAGGTGCGGAAAGGGGCGGAAAGGTGCGGAAAGGGGCGGAAAGGTGCGGAAAGGGGCGGAAAGGTGCGGAAAGGGGCGGAAAGGTGCGGAAAGGGGCGGAAAGGTGCGGAAAGGGGCGGAAAGGTGCGGAAAGGGGCGGAAAGGTGCGGAAAGGGGCGGAAAGGTGCGGAAAGGGGCGGAAAGGTGCGGAAAGGGGCGGAAAGGTGCGGAAAGGGGCGGAAAGGTGCGGAAAGGGGCGGAAAGGTGCGGAAAGGGGCGGAAAGGTGCGGAAAGGGGCGGAAAGGTGCGGAAAGGGGCGGAAAGGTGCGGAAAGGGGCGGAAAGGTGCGGAAAGGGGCGGAAAGGTGCGGAAAGGGGCGGAAAGGTGCGGAAAGGGGCGGAAAGGTGCGGAAAGGGGCGGAAAGGTGCGGAAAGGGGCGGAAAGGTGCGGAAAGGGGCGGAAAGGTGCGGAAAGGGGCGGAAAGGTGCGGAAAGGGGCGGAAAGGTGCGGAAAGGGGCGGAAAGGTGCGGAAAGGGGCGGAAAGGTGCGGAAAGGGGCGGAAAGGTGCGGAAAGGGGCGGAAAGGTGCGGAAAGGGGCGGAAAGGTGCGGAAAGGGGCGGAAAGGTGCGGAAAGGGGCGGAAAGGTGCGGAAAGGGGCGGAAAGGTGCGGAAAGGGGCGGAAAGGTGCGGAAAGGGGCGGAAAGGTGCGGAAAGGTGCGGAAAGGAAAGGAAAGGAAAGGCTTTACTGAAGGGGCCCCTGAATTAGACCATGTATGTGCCATCAGAGAGGTTTTCTTCCTGGTTCCCATGAGCAGGATCATTCTCATATTTTCAAGCTCTTAGTTGCTGAGCAGTTGGTCTGCTGGTTCCGATGAAATGGCACAGCCCTGTCTGATGAGCTGTTCTGCTCAATCTGATTTGCCCAATTGCATGGCCTCCGGCATGTCAAGGTGGTCAAGGTGGTCTTCATGTAACCAGAATTTGAAGAGAAATGTGTCCAGGGCTGCAGATCTTCGAAAGCAATACTTCCAGCATGAGTTTAAATATCACCAGAGGAACTGTGGAAGCAAGCAAGCAAACAGATAAACCCAGCTCAAATTCAGCACAAACCAACTGTCAGAACAGAAAAAAAAGTTGGGTCGACAAATGTCTAGTAATAGTAGGTATATAAGCTGAGTTATACTGCTTAGAATGAGATTTTTTTTTCCTATTGCTATTTCATAAAACTGTGTTTTAACTGTTGTGAAAAGTAGTTTAAGTGCAGTAGCCCCTTTTTTTCCAATAAAAATATAAATGTTTATATTGTTCCCAGTACTGATAGAAAATCCTAGTTCACAGACAGCCTCTATATTTCATTTAAAACAAGGAAGATGAGTTTTGCTTTCATGGTCCTCCAGATGTCTTCCCCAAAGATGATGGAATTACATATGTGCATGAAGGGAAAGAAAAAACTACTTGTTACAGAAAGAAGAGTGAGGGGTTTTTTCTGTTAAGAAAGAAAATACCCATCTATTTTTGTTTTTATTCATCAGTATTTGAAGAAAAAAAGTAGCTAAGCTGATTTAAATTAAATTTTACAAAGCATATGCTCCTGGGCAGAAATCTTATAAATCCACTTTCAGCCCAAAGCACATTTTTATGGTTGAGTTATAATAAACCACACAGAACAGGGATTCCACTTGAATTGCTTACAGAATATTGTAGCACGAAAGGTATTATTGTTATAAAGCTTCACAGTAATGTTTGAATTTAGTTGACAGAACCAGCAGGGCCATTTTTATTTAATTTGACCTCTCATCACAAGAACCTACTAGAATCTCATGCTACAGAGAATAAAACACAGCCAAAAATTCAAAGCAGAAAACGGATTAAAATAATAAAGTGGAGGTTAGGTTGTCCCAATACTATAATACATTTGATGCATGAAAGCTGCTATTCTGAGTGTTTTGGCACCAGAAAATAAAGAAAAAAATCAAAACATTTGTAAAGTAAGTTAACATTCATCAACATTTAAAAGCCAAGGTGATCTGCAATGGACATGGCTTTATTACTAACTTAATTTATCAGATACCTGTTATCTTACAGGGAAGCTCAGTTTGCAAAATAAGGTAATCTGTCTGGTGGTTACACAACATAATGTTGCATGGCAATGCACACATATAGGTGACAAGGAGTGTTTGGAAAAAGAATAAATAGGAGAGAAGGCTGGGCATTATCTGATGATTGTGAAAAGTGCTTATTAAAGGACTAATGATAGCTGTTCACTATTAGAATGAAATATTTGCATAAGAATTTCCTCATATGGATGCCTCTGTATCCTTTGGATGGGTTGCCAGGTTATTTAATGACCTAATTGCTCTTTTATCAAATTCAAGGCACGGTCTTTATTTCATATAAGAGAAATATGCAAGCTACTACATTTGGAAGATTTTTTCTCTGTTATCTAATGGAAGCGTCTTAGTCTGGCTCTTGGGAGGGGGCTAGGGTCACACAGGAAAAGGTGTCAGAGGGAAAATGTAGACCATGTGGCTGTATCCAATAATCCCCTAGGCTTGCTATTCTACAAATTAGAAACAGTGCAACTGGTACAGCTCCAAGTATCAACAGCAGCAGCTTGAACATAAAAGGCTTGTCTTGCATCTCAAATATAGCAAATCTCTGCTTTGGTCTCAGTAGTAAACATAAGACAGTGCTTACTGTTCTTCTATAATCGTTGCTACATACAAAGCAAAGCACTGAAGCTGGGTGAAATTCACCCTGAGCAATGCCTCATACCTGTCAGAAGATAAAGATATTGTGATGGAAATTGATTTTAGAAAAGGAAATATGCTCGGTGTAGCTCACACACATGGTTGGAAATGAAAGACAAGAAAAAAGTGGATGCTGAGGTGCATGGAAAAGTGTTCTTTTGTGGACACAACAGCAGCTTTTAGTAGAAAGACAGATTCTGACTCACTGATGTGATATGAAACAGGAAAGTGACAGCAAGTTTGAAGGTGGAACAGGAATGATAATTTGATCACAAGGAAAGGAAGGGGCATTTCCTTGCTTCTCATCTGAAGAACTTTTCAAACTGCCAAGAAAATGAAGGAGGCACAGAGATGGGCAAATAAGGCTCAGGAGAGGTGTACCAATGTCATGTCCTTAACTGAGAACCAAAAAGGATCATGGGATCAAAGTGTTCTCAAACCAAAGATGCATTAAGCGAGAGAGGAAGGGGCTGTCAGTCATATATGCCTCTGCGATAAACTGTTTGAACAACTTCTTTCTGTTCTTTGAAATAATTCTGAAGTATCACACGGTAGTAAGGGTTAAATAACACAGTGATACAGGAGGTCTGCTTGACTGTATCTCTTCTGCTAATAAGTCAATAAACACGTACAATGAATAATAGTGAAAGAAGAGGATGGTTGGTGCCTGCAGGATGAAATCCTTATCCTTCATTAGGGGACAAGCTAGCCAGTTCTGTTTCCTGGTCACTGAGCCATAGAAAACTGCTGGTGGAGACTTTAGCCACTCATGGGTGACAATTTGAAACCTGTTCCAACCAGCATGTCTCTCAGACCTTGTCATTAGCCCTTATCATAAAATCAGAGAATCAAAGAATGTTTTGGGTTGAAAGGGGCCTTAAAGGTCATCTAGTTCCAACCCCCCCTGCCATGGTCAGGGACACCTTCCACTAGACTGGGCTGCTCAAAGCCCCATCCAACCTGGCAATTGACACTTCTAGGAATGGGACATCCACTTGGCTGTCTGTTCCGTGCTTCGCCAAGTAAAGGTCTGATCTCCTGAAGGCTAGGGCTGTGAGATTGTTGTGCAACCTCCTCGCCATCCAAAGGGTTTGGAACCTCACCAACTCATGGTCACTGCAACCAAGGCTACACTTGAGCTTCACATTCCCTACCACTCTCTTCTTGTTGGTGAGTACAAGATCCAGCATAGCACCTCTCCTCGCTGGTTCTTCTGCCCCTTGGAGAAGGAAGTTATCATCAATGCAGGAGCTCCTGGACTGCATGTGCCCTGTTGTGTTGTCTCTCTAACAGATACTGGGGTGGTTGAAGTCCCCTATGAGCACCAGGGCTTATGAATGTGAGGCCACTCCCATCTGAACCAGAGGAACCAGAGGAACCAGAGGCACCAGAAACTCGCAAGCTCTGAACATGTCTCTGAAACATTCTGCATTATTTTCTTTTTAAGCTAACAAAGTTTCTCTGAAAGTGAATTTGACCACCTTAGAGGTATTGTTGTCTGTGTCAAGTACAAGACTAAAGCCAGGGCTTGGCTTAAGTTAATAATATATGCAGCTATGATGTGAAAACTAAGTTATTGAAGTTATTCAGACATCCTCAACACGCGTGATTATCTTCAGAATCATCAACAGACTTATTTGACAATTTCTAATACTCCTAGTTCTATTTAGGAATTGCTAGGAAAATACTACGTAGGTAAAAATAGTTCATTTTTGGTATTGATGGGTGGAGATGAGATTTTTAAAGTGTTCTGGGCTTTCAACATGTTTCTTTTATTCACTACATGTATTAAAATTAAAATTGGAATTTGTTCTTCCTCCTTCCTGCCTCCTTCAGACAGATACCAAAGGAACTGGTAAACTGGGGAAAATCATACCCTGTGCATCACATACCTTTGTCTAACAAGCTTTCCTATGTTTTGCAATGAATTTGACAGCTGAGAGGAAGCATGTGTACAAGAACACTAAGGTCCTAGTCACAGTCTAGCTCCTGTTCTCAGACCCTTTCAAAGCGGCTTCCTTGCTGTCCCAAGAACAGGATAAAGAGGCAGCAGGACACAGTGGGAAATCAATTTTCTGAAGAGACATGGTTGTAAGCTGGCAGGTGACAAGCAATCAGTTGTGCACTCACTCCTGCTCTTTGCTGGGGCTCTGTGTGGTCAGAGCTGGTTCAGGGAGTACTGCAGGCTGGCAGAAAGCACCAGCTGAATCCAGGGAGTCTCTGCAAAACCCTGGGAGTGGGTTTCTCAGGCTCCTTGGCACAGCAGCTTTTTCATATATGCTCTACAAGCCTAAAGTGCAAAACTCTTCAGGTACTTTGTTCTTACGAATGGTCTTAGCATCCATCCTTTGACTCTAGGGGAAACCTCTGTGATGAATCCATACTTTCATAAAGCTTTTTGCATGCTTTCAAGAAGTACTGAGATCATCTGCTGTACTTAAAGGCAGAGATTCAGTGAACATGTGTCTGAAAAGCAAGCCTTTAAACCCCTGAACTACTTCTGCAGATAACTAAAACATACTTACAGCCATTTTTCCTTATTGTATGAATATTTCAATGCTTTGCAGAAGGATATTACTGAGAACATGCCATAATCTTAGTGCATTTTAATACAATGAAAAGCTTTAAAGAATCTGTAGACTGCTCCAGAGTTTTCTTAAATAAAAGCAAAAAAGACCATTTCAGTCTCAGGGAGACAAAAAATATACCTGCTTGCTTCATTGGTGGTTTGTCTGGGTTTTTAATTTATTTTATTCACTAATTAAAATGAAAACACTTCTGTCTTTTCAGACAGATGTGTTTTGCATTGTGAGCAATTAGGAATGGGAAATCCTTGCACCCACTGACCAACAGGCTGGCTGGGAGTATGTATCCAAAGCAGAACCCTCAAAAAAGCCAAGCTGACCCATATCCAGTGTGCTCTATGGGTGTGATTTAGATTGCAAATATTTCCACCATTCCCAGCACAAGAAATTATGCAGCATGTATACACAGTCATTGAACCTGATCTTCTGTTCTGTCTCTCGCTTTCCTCTCCATATACACCTCTTCTTGTCTCAGGGAAACATATGCATTGGCATATGGTTTAGTGGCTATGATTGTATTTGGTTGAAGGTCAGACTTGATGATACTGGAGGTCTTTTCCAGCCTTAATGACTCTGTGATTCAATTAAACAGGGAAAACTTCTCCTCAACAGTCATTTAATTTCCATCTCTTCTACCAGCAAAGCACTGCAAAGCCATGTTTCAGCAAATTGATATCCAGACTTTTTTTCACCATGGACAAGCCTAAGTGAAATTGTGATAGCAAGGCAGTGTTATGCCTTGTGCAGGTGTTGGTGATGCGATGTGGAGAACCAATACTGGCTACAAAAAAAATACCAGCCAAGTTTGACTTTTCAGCTTGAAACCCTGATGAGAAATGAGTCTTCTTTGGCACTTGCAGGCTCAGTGTCCTCTGCAGCTTGCATAATGGCCTTCCTCCCTGCCTCCTCCCCATCACTGCCTTGCCGCAGGAGGAGGAGACTCGGTAACCCTAATCTTTGAATCTCTGTTAATTAGTAACTAGCTTCATGTCACAGGAATCAAATGTCTTTAAGAAGCTCTCAGGAGAAATGAGTGTGACCCCTGTGTGCTTGGAGACCTGTTCCATGCATGAACAGGCCCCGCGGGCGCTGCCGGCCATGTGCCTGCCAGCAGCCAAGGGTCACGGCGCACCGCTGGGAAAAGAAGGAAGGAGAAGGAGACAAAGGGAAAAAAGACATATTACAAACAGACTGTCAGAAATATTGCTTCCCTGTCTGTAAAAAATGATTGTGGGATGAAACTGGTTTAGAAGGAAGGCCCGGAGGCTTATTCATTAGATGGATTTTGGCACAGAAATGCTGGCCCAGGTACAAGAATACCCAAACCCTTCTGTGAAAGAAGCGCCAGCCTGGGGCAGGCACTGCCTCCGCATAACCACTTGTCTGCAATGTCTTCGTGGCTTCCTGGGCAAATGGCTCCCCTAGACCCTGGGGACAGGGCCTTTTCTTTTTCTCTGGCCCCACAGAAATGCAGATACATAAAGTGACCTTTCGTCTTGACTACTAGGCACTCTGGTGACAGGGTGTCCCTGAAGCAGAGGAACCAGAAACTTGCAAGCTGTGAACATGTTTCTGAAACAATTTACCTGGCTTTTTAGTTTTTAATGAACAAAACCTCATCATATTTTCCTCTTGGAGGAAGTATTGCTATTCTTTTTAATTGTGACTTGAAGAACCTGAAAGAGAATATTGAAATTCCCTAGAGACAGAAATTCTGAACGTAGTCGACTTTGCCATTCATTCTCCAGTTTCTGCAGCAGCTGAGGCAGAGAAACTGCAGAGAATAACCTTTGTCATTGCACATTTCTTTCATACCAGAAGAACTTTGTTGTGTGCAGCAACTGAAAGAAAAAAACCTGTAAGTAAACAGCAAGTGACCAAGCATCTAATAACATTACCATGATGCATGAGAGAGATGGATCTATATTAAATTTCCCATGTAGTCCTTACTTCCGGTATTGCTTTATCCCTTCTGATTCTGGTCTTTGCAACTTTAACATTTTAATTTGGGCATAATTTTTGCTTTTTGAACAGTTCTTTGAAAGCACATTTTATGATCTGAAGGAATTTTAAGCCATCCCATTAGGATACAAAGAATATGAGAGACAAAAGGAGGGACATAACAATGCATGCCTCTAAATTAAGGCATGCATTTGTGTTAAGTACTGCTCAAGAGTTTGTATTCAGAACTCATGGTTGTGATATTTATGGTGGAAAAATGACTGGAGAAAAACCAGTGGTACCTAACAGAGTACCACATAAATTGTATAGGAGAAAAAATTATCTTGCTGGGAAGTTTCCAAATGGCTATAAGATTTCTAGTGTCAGGATGAGAGGAGTGGTACAGTGTCCAGTACGTGCAGAGCTCAGCACATTACTATGCTGAGTCTAAACGCAAAACAGGCTGGTTTAATCAAGGAGTTCTGAAATAGGGGACGTCTTCATTATTTTGCAAAATCAAGTAAATATGCAATATATGACTTTATATCCAATATATCCTGAGTAACAGAAAATGTTCTTTTGAGACACCATGTGAGACTTCTGAGATGTATCATAGATTAAGTGGTTTCAACTGCCTGGTATGAGCTTACTGCTCTTTTTGTATTCATCTAAGCATGACTTTTGTGTTCATTGTAAAGGTGGAGTGTTAATTATTTACACTACTATAAATCTTTAATTGCTGTGGTGTCTGTAGTCCCTTTATCATTGGGAGCAGTGGAATAGTTCTTGCTGTGGTAGACACGAAATGGGATGTGACTGAAATAAAGTTGTTCTTCACTGGTTTGTACAGGAATAATCTTGGTTTAGTGGGCCTATGATACCTTCAATGACAGGCAGTCACTCTGTAGCAAGCAGGGTGTGTGCTCAGACTATTTACAGCACACTAAAATAACACATCCTGAATATGGATAACATTGTGTACAATTTATTGTGTGTCCCCAGTAAGTGCAAAGACACATCTCACATCCCATGAAGACCCTAAGACTAAGCAGTAACACCATTCAAGCAATCTCTCCAGGTTCAGTGAGACCATCTGTGTACTTACTGTCAGACCCATAAGTAACTGTATTTTTTGCATCAGGACATGTCTTGATGTTTGGGGATTTTTCAAGCCCTATTTTGTATAGGACTTAGATATCACCAACTTTATTATAATAAATGGAGAATAAGATGAAGATAACAAATGCAAAAAGCTAGTAAGCTTTTTGATTTGACTTTTATTTTTCAACTATAAATGCACAGCTGAGCAGGGGTCCTGCATTATTCATGCAGCCTATAGCTAAAGATAATCAGGGAAACAAAGATGGGACACAGTACATTCATACTCTCATTTACAGGAAGTTGTTGGCCCTGTTAGTGTGAAATTAGATCTGCCATATCCCAGGTGGTTCTCTCCTGTCCTGTGTTACCCTTTTCTCACCACTTCACAATAATTCTTCTGTCTTGTTCTTCCAGTATTTTGCTATTTATTAAGGATAACCTCCCTTTCTTCAGAGCAGGGCCTCTGCTCAGATCAGCATTAGCTTCTTTCATCTTTTTGTGAACAAAAAGACTGTGTGGAGCATAAGCATTTCTCTGACTCAGAACCACTTTAACATGGCCTTTGGCTCTGGGCAACAGAGCCATAACTATTACAGAAATTACATTTCTTTTCGGCAACAAACTGGTGGTGACCCATGAGACAACTTTTGCCTATATGCCAGAAACACCTCAGGATCTAGCATTTTTCTTTTCTTTGGAAAGGAAATATTATGTTTTCTAGATTAGTCTATGATACTGTGACAGTTTAGACTGTGCTAGTGTGATTTATCCTCAGACAGTGAGAATATATGAAACTGTATAAAACTAACAACTGTTCTCTATGGGGACTCAGACATTCTACTTTTTTTCTTTTTTTTTTCCTATTTGCAAATGATAGTAAAGTGCTGGATTGGCTGAAAGTGCAAGGAGGTCCCTGAGAATATCCTAGGGAAAGGCTCTGAGGAAGTACCTCATGTACCAGATGCCTGCTCTGCCTTGGGAAGCATGAACAATCAGTGATGTGTTCAGCTTCCTTCCAAACTTTTTTTCTGTTAGTTGAGACCATACATTGCCTTTCTCTCCTCTGTTCTGGGACTTAGAATTGAAGATGAATTCCCAGATTGGGACATGAAAGAGACAGCTGTCATTGATCAGCAGTTGAACCTTGCAGTTTTACCTTACATGGAGAATGTGGTCGCTTTGAGGCATCCATCAAACTGAGTCTATGTCTCTCAGGTTCTCTTTGTTGCGGCACTTCTGGTTCAGCTTAGTTTAAATATAAAATAGCATAAAAGCAGATTTTTAATGGTTTGCAAGTGGAACATTTAGTGAGCTAAAATTCGTGGCAGACACTGGACACTGTTATCTCACCTCACTGAAGTGCATGAACTCCGATAAACTTGAGCCGAGTTTTTATTTAACCACTCTCCTGGCTCTGGCCAGGACAGGATTAATTCTTTGCGATGGCCAGGACCCAGAGGTTATTCTATACAACTTCACATCATTTTCTGGGGTAGGGAAAAGGGACTTTTCTGGGGAGAAGAGGTCCTGGTCCAGTCAGGTAAATGTGCAGGAGGGAGCTGCCTGGTTTTGCCTATTGTTGGGGGGTGGGTTCCATGTGAATAACTTCTTTCTTATGCTCTCTGTCATTGGTATTGTTGCTGTTGCTGTTCATTGTCTTATCTCATTTCTGTTACCAATAAATTGTTATCTCAACCTTTGATCTTTGCCTTCTGTGCCCCCCATTGTCCTCTCCATTCCACTGCAGAGGAGAGTGGGAGAGGAAAGCAGGGGAGCAAGAGAGCGGCACGTGGCTTAGAGAGTTTCGGTAGAGGCCCTAAATTGGGCAGTATCATTCCTAAACTGAGACAACCACTTGTAATGTACTTATTCATAGCAGCCCTTAGGATTGAAGTGCCATATTAATTTCAGGAGGTCTTTTGTCTGTCATCATCAGAACATCTTTCTTTATGGTTAGGGAAAGATTTTTAAAATCCTGCACTGCATAAATAAGAACTTGTTTCACAAAGTGTAAGAGAAAAAGTATCTCTAGGGAAGATCTCATAACTTCTTTAACATTTTCTCTAAACTAGTCTGTCTTTTGTCATCATTCTCCAGTGATCCTTCATAATTCAATATTGCAGAAGAGTGGTTCCTCATTGCTGTAAATATCACACTTGAAATTATAATGGGAAAACTTCTTCAAGACCTTGAGAAAGAAAACTGAGCATGTTAACTTGGAAAATGGACATACAAATTAGAATGGGTAATTAGATGAATATTCATACGTTTTCTTCAGCTTTGCTCATAAATATGTAATGCTCTATTTGCTAAAGATGTAATGCATCTGTTGGCTCTCTTTGCTGTATTAGTTTGCCAAGCAGGAGGAAGCAAAGCTACAGAATGGCTTTACTTCATAATTTCACACTCCATAACCTGTCTATCAGCAGCTTTTGTTTGTATTTTCTTTTCTTTCACTTTCTTTTTGTTGTCATCATCTGAAAAAACTCCATACATTGAAAAATGATTGGTTTATGATTGATTCATAGCATCCTTCACTAAGACATTAAAATCCAGCAAATCCTCACGGTTTACAATACACATTTTTTTCAAGAACAGAGTTCTGATTTTAATAGCAAAATGATAGCTTGAAATGTGACTGTTTTTCTTGGTTATCCCAGAGGCAACCAACAATTACAGTATCTGAGCATACAAACCTCTCACAAGAATTATAGACAGATATGTTGCCATCTTTTTCTAACATGACTGCATAAATGGCTTAGTGCAAGTACTTTGTAGAGGACATGTGCTTCAAAGTACAGTCTTACCTAAATTTCACTGTCTAATCTTTTTGTTTTTTTTCTTTCAACAGTGTCTGAAGTGTGATTGTTAGAAACCATCTTACTCTGAAGTCATACTCTGACTGCTGGCACACAGGTATTTATTCAAAAGGATGATCTCGGTTCAGGGCTCGCATCTGGCTGCCTGCTACATTACTGTCTGGAGTACCAGAGGTAGTATGCTGAATGCGTGCAAAAGAGTAAGGAAGAAAGTCAAATTTGGTTACAGATGGTTAAGTCATTCTCTGAACCTTCATAGAACCATAGAACAATAGAATATCTTGAGTTGGAAGGGACTCACAAGGATCATTGTGTCCAGCTCCTGACCCTGCACAGGACAGCCCCAAAAATCATACAGGGAACAGTGTGCAGGTGCTTGGTAATGATCCAGTAGCACTTCTTAGAGAGTATGGCTGGCTTCCTGGGCATCTCTTATGGTTCCACAGGAATGTAGACAAACAGTAAATTTCTATTTTGACCTTGGTTTTGTGTCTGAAATAGGAATAGAAGATGCAAAAATAATCATCAAACATAGCAACACTCTAAATTTTGAGTGAAAAGGGGAACATTGTTTTACAGTGCAGGATCCAGTTCCTTTTGCTGGGAGATTAAACAGAACATTTCCTGGTTTGTTCCTGGGCAAAGTGAGCACTGTAGGAGTCCTGGTCTTACATCCTATCTGAATGAGTTTGGCTGAAAGCCAGATTTGTTCCTCATGGTGTCTGTATTGTTGTGCTCATTCACAGCACTGAAAGGACCCCTGCTTTTAGGGCTTTTTGTGCATATGTTGGAAACTTTTGTTTCTTTCAGTACCTAGACAATGTTATGTAATATCACATCAGCCTATGCAACGTGGTGCAACGTTGTGTAAGGCTATTACATTTGCCCCTTGGCATGACAGAAAATAAAAATGGGATTTAAATTGTTCCCTTCATACTTGAAATATCCCAAGGCGCATTTTTGAACTAAAATTCTAAATTATATGAAGGAAAGCTGAGTGAGTATTAGGTAATCAGCAACATCCTGGACACAGCAGCAGAGAGAAAGGCTCTGCTTTCTTTACAAAAGGAGAATTTGTGGGCCAACACAGATCTGTTCTGTTTGAAAGCTCTTCATGGACCTGACAATACGATTTCTTTGAAGCGCATCATGCTATTTTGCACTATTACAATAGGAGTGGAAATTGTGGTCAGATTTGTGTATTTTTTAGATATATTCAATTCAATACACAGCAATTATTTGGGTTCTGCTGAAATATTAATGCCTTGTGTATGTATTACTTTTGTAATTTGATGTTATATATTATATTTGAGAACTATGAGTCATTTTTAGATTAAGTTTATTTATAACATCTTAGTCATAGGGCATAATGCAATTATGCCAAGGAAATGAGATAAATAGGAAGATTAAGTACTAACCAGCTCAATAAAGTCAAATTCAGATTTTGAAAGTACAATTCCTATCACCTCTGTGCCCCTAAACATGTCAGAGTAAAAATTCTGCAGTAAGACCTGAGATCTATGAACTATAAAATGTATCAAATCTTTTTTCCTGTGTTTCTTCTGTACTGTTTATCTGGTGTTTTGGATGAATGCTTAAGTCTTTTCCCGGGGTCTGGACAACTGGCTCTAAATGGCCCTGCCTGAGTGATGGTTGAACAAGATGACCTCCAGAGTTCCCTTCCAACACCAGCCATTCTGTAATTCCAGAGATAATCTGGATAGGTTTATTTTTCTTGCCAATGATTTTCAAAAAACTTCTACACTGTTACTGTTTCAGAAATGTTGCTGCAGCTGTCAGCCTTGACTAAAGCTGGAAAACAGCTTCCAAAGCATTTGTAAGGCCTCTCTCTCACAGTTGGCTGAATGGCACTGGAGCATTTTTCTCAATTTCTATGAAGTCCAGTACCAAGAATATATGGCATAAAAACATTAAAACTGTTACAAAGAGATAAGACCAAGGATCCATCTAGTCTTTTATGTTTTCTGCAACACTGGACATAAGTGCTTCAGGAGCAGCAATAACAATATAAATTTGTTTGGTAGAGCCCCCAGAAAAAAGGTTTCTTTTCTATGTACACATCCAGTTTCCTGGAGAACTCTGCTAAACTGTAGCCTGACTTCTTTGTGCAGTGGTTTTCACAGTTCTAGCACTTACTGCACAAGGAACCAGCTCTCATTTTATGTACCTTTCTCCCACCATCTTCATTTGATGGGCCCAGATTTTTATTGAAAGGGGGTAAATACCTGATGCCTCTTCACTCTCTCCAAGGCACTTGTAGTATTGCCTTGTTGTCATTGCCATTTGTTGTCATGAATTGTCTCTTCTCCAAGCTGAAGGGTCCCAACCTACTCAGACATCCTTGTGCCAAACCAATTATCTATCTAGAGTATACTTGTCCCCCTTTAATCTTTCTGATTATTAAGAAAAACAAGTGACACAAGGAGTGACAGAGAAAAAGAGGGAAAAGATAAACAATCTCAGCCTCACATGGGCCTGGGCATGTGATTCTCAGTGACAAACTTAATTACATGTCTCAGTGCCAGTATGCCTGTCTTTCAGGCATTCCTTGCACTATTTGAAAATACAGCTGCAAATGTTTTCTGTGGCACAGAAACAATTTAAAGCCCAACTTTTAAATAAGTGGCCCACTGCATTTGTGAATGCCTTCCAAAGCACCTGGGGCATGGAAATGTCTGGGATTCTACACTGAAAATCAAACCAACTTTTCAAAATGACAAAAATTAAAACATTGGCCATGCTATATGAACATAGCTGGGAGGAATAAAACCAAGATTCATCAAAGATACCTCGATGCATACAAACTCACAGGGGGAACAGGTTATTTCTTCCTTTAACTCGTTGGATTAAATGCATTGCATTAAATAAAGCATATGTAAGCAAGAATTACTTTTAATTTTTTGTTTAAGTTTATCCTGGAGTACTACAAGTGGTTCAAAGGCTATGCTCTTCCATAAATTGCATCTGCAGGAACTTCATCAGGATCTAACCATATTTTTTTGCTGGTGAAAGCAAAAAGCTTTGTCTTGGAAGATGACATATGGAGATTGACCAACATGCCCTGATATTCAGTGTAGCCCTGGTTAACATGAAGAATGGCACTAAATGCAGTCATTAGACACAATGCAGACAGCTGAACGCACAGTTTTGTTCAATAAAATTGATGTATTGATAAAAGGAAACTGCTTTTTGTGTATGTCTTCCCTAACTAATTTTGTACCTATGCTAGTTTGCTTCCAAGTCTCCTGGCTGAGCATTATAAGCAATAACATTGTGGTTATTGATGTTCCAGTGCCACCCATTAGTGCCATAGATATTACAGGGACACGGTCTCTAACTTTAGAAGTTTATACTGAGACAAATCAAAACCATAAATAGGAAAAATGGAGTGTGAAAGACCAGATAATGGTTTTAATAAAAACAATCTCATACAGTTCTTTAGTGCACAAGCATACATAATTCATATGCATTTTTCCCAGGTCCTGCAATAATATCTTTGGTGGTTCTTTGTCCATACTAATAAAATTCCAGTTATGAGGTGAAGCAATGGATGTTTTATAGGATGGACACTAATAAGAGGAGTGAAGTCCAGCATATTTTGGGAAGGCAAAGGATTTGGAATTTAAACTATTTATTTTATAAATACAGAGCACAGTTCAAAGGTTTCCTGCATATGAGATGAGTGATGTAACTTGGTATGGGTTTTAATTTTTTCTTATTAAGAAGCAATTTTAGTGAAAAGTACTGAATTTTTCCAGAGTGCTTGAGAACATGCCTGCCAAAAGGGGGAGAGAGCAGTATTTTAGTAAGCTTCCTTGCTCTGTCCAGTTACGCTCTTCAAAGATTTCTGAGGAACAAAGAGAGGACTAACTTTATATGAAGGAAACACTGATACGGTTACCAGAAAACTGATTAATACCATTACAATTTACAGAACAAGTCAATGAAAAATTTAAGTGTGATTTTCTGTATTTCTGTGTCACAAAATTATTACCTCTCTGCCTAACAAGTCCACAGGATTTATTTACTGGGGCTGCTTATTTGTGATGCTGATTATTTTAGAGAGGTGCTGCATGTCCATGACTCACTGCTTTGGAATGAAAAATTCATTTTGTACAAGAGAAATTCATTTTATACAAGAGGGCCACTGTGCAAAGTGGTCTGGCAAAAAGATAACGTGGTGTTTCTGTGTAACAGATTGGTGCAACACCTAATTAATGGGGCGAACTTACAGCTTTTATCACATGAAGTCTTGAATCATAAGGATAAGAAGATGTACAAATGAGGCCTGAAGAATAGACAGATTCAATGATGAGCTACAAAAACCTTCCAGTTCTTCCTGTATGAACTGAGAGATCAGTCATATCAAGGCATAGGAGGTTAAATTTAGTAAATATTATTGTGGTGTGGTGATCTGACCTTGTCTGGATGCCAGACTCCTCTCCCTCACAATTCTCTTTTTCACTTCCTCTTCTTTGGAAGTCAGGGAGAGAAAATAAGATGGGCAAGCTCATGAGGTGGCACAAAGGCAATTTAATAGAGAAAAGCAGGAGCTGCACAGAGAAGCAAAGCAAAATGAGGAGTACTCACCAGCAGGCAATGCCCAGCCACTTCCTGCAAAGCAGGACCTCAGTACATGTTGTGGTTGCTTTGGGAGACAAATGCCTTAACTCCCCACTCCCCCAGCTCAATAGCCTTTCTCTCAACTTCTATTGCGGAGCATGGTACCATATGGCATGGAATATCCCTTTGGTCGGTTGGGGTCAGCTGTCCTGACTGTTTTGTCCTGTCCCAACATTTTGCCCACCTCCAGCCTGCTGGCCTGTGGTGGGAAGGGCTGGAGTGACAGCTTTGGTGCTCTACAAGTACTACTGAGCAGTAGCTGAAACACCAGGGAGTTATCAACACCACTCTAACCACAAATGCAAGGCACAGCTCCACACAAGGAAAGCTAACTGCATCCCAGAGAGATCCTGTGCAGCTACCAAAGTGTTAATGCATATCTGTTTTACACAAATGGGCTTATATCCAATGATGTACCATGGTTATTTGCAAGCCTGGATATGGATTCAAATCAGATTGTTTTTAACAGTTAAAATCTCTGTTCTCAATCACAAAAAAAACCCCAACAAACCAACAAAAACCCCCAAACCAAGCAAACCAAAACCAACCAACCAAACAAAAACAGAACAAAAACCCACCCCCTCAAAAAAACCTCCAAAACAAACCAACAGAAAACCAACAAAAACCAACCAACCAACCAACCAAAAAAACCCCAAACCAAACAACAAAAAAAGGAAAACAACCCCAAAAAATAAAAACCCCAAATTCCTTTAAAAAGTAGTTCACTAAATGAATTCCACCCTGGCTTTGGGGCCTGGAGCCAAAGGACAATATCATATTTTATATTCAAATGGGGTCTGTCAAGATGGTATGTTAGTGTCCCCGTTGGTACAGAAAAGGTGATGAAGCAACCATTCAATACTTGGAATGTGCCTGCAAGGGCCTGAAAGAGAAGGTGAGTTTTTAAGGCACTGTTTACACTTAACCCGACTTGGACAGCGTGAACCCTCCATCTCCTTCAGTGTATCTGACAGCTTCTTTAACAAGTTCATTCTGCTTAGGCTCATAAACAGGTTAAACTCTGCATGTGTTCCATTAGTGATATTGCATAACACTTTCCCAGCTTTAGCAGGGCTGGTAAGCTTAAAGCAAAAGAAGCTCTTTAATTAATATTGAACTGTCACGGATTATTATAATTATGATCTGTGTTATTGCAAAGGGTTTTATAATGAGAAAGCATTCTTTAACCTCCATTTGATTTAATCATGACTTCCCAAGAAATACATTTCTCAGCATTGGTAGATTTTAGATTTATATATAGATTTAATTTATACATTGAAAGCGTACTCTTTTCCCTAAGTTGATTCTGATCATGTGGACAGCAATCTGCTTATAGGACAATATTGTTAAGAATATCAGTGAGAAATGTATTTGATGTTTGGCTTTTCCCACATCAAAAGAACTAAAAAGCTCATGAAAAGGATATACTTGTGAAAAATAAAATGCATTTAGCACAACAAACAATACTAGAAAATACAGAGCACTAACTGTAGAGCATGGAAAACCATGACAGAGATAAACAAAGAGCTACTTATGAGCTGTCATTATTGTTGGAGTGTGGGAGAGCAGTGCAGCTAAATTCTTCTGGTTTTTACACTCATTTTTATTCAGTAGCTTTATATTTTGGTGACCAAATTCCCAAACTGTGTTAATTATTCTGATGTGACTCAGCTAAGGCATGCATTTAAAAAAAATGATTTGATATTATCAACTCTTGTCAGCTATTGTGCAGATACACATGGGTGCAGTGGCCAACATCACTCGTCTTGCTGTAGTTCCTCCCACAGCTGATAATCTCAGCTGCAGCTTGACCCCTGCCATGAAATATATACCTGCTAAGTATATACCTGCTTGACCCCAGCCATATATACCTGCTAAGTATGGCAGCTTACTGTTAGCAGCTTTTGACTGCTGCTGTATTGTCACACAAAGACAACACCACTTTTTAAAAACCCTACAATCATTTCGGGAAAGGGCATTTGGGTATATTGTAGTTGTGTTTAGGCCCCTTCTTTTTCCCTACAGCCCTAGTAAGACACTTAGTTAATATGTAGTTGGTTTAACTTCTTGGATATGGAAAAAATTCAAAGCTGGTGGGTAAATGGTCTAAAGGGAAGAGCAGACTGAGCCTACTCACTGCATTAATAAGCTGCAATTGCTTCTTTGGTGGGAGTAGAGGAGCTTCTCTGTGACTTCACTCCACTATGGGCAGCAGCCTCTGAGTCACTGCCTTGAAGAGATAGTGACTTATTTTAATTACCCTCAATGAACCCTGCATTTGCAGGAGTGAGTCATAGCCTAATGCAATTTCATAATAATTATATAAGAAGTACTTTGAAGTGATGCCTTGTAGCTTTGCCTATTTTATTCATTCTCCAGGGTGACTGGAGAACATGATTCATTTAAAATGAGGTAGTATATATTACTTACTAGTAATAATTACTTTTGTTATTTATAGACAGAGAGTGTGCATGGCTCTATACAGATTGACATTATGATAAGGTTCATGAGCCCAAGGGCATGCAGAACATGGGTGCAGACATCAGAGTGATTAAAAATATGCTGGGTGAGATTGGTGCTATGATAAGCAGACAGAGCAGCTCTCTGAAGAATGTTTTTCTTACCTTTTGATAAATAATGTGGGGTCAGGTTAAGTGCTCTCCATCATGCACAGGGGTAATGGCCAGGGGAGTGCATGGAGCAGAAAGGGAGACAGTGCTGTTTGAAATGAAGTGTGTAGGACCTGGGGGTAAAGAATTTGAACCTTCTTTCCTTCTCTTTTGCCACTAACAAACACCATTTTCTCACAGCTGGACCATTTCGTGGAGCGCCATCAGGCTGGGCAAAGCATATTTGCTGGAAAGGATTCCGAGAAGTCGCTAACTGGAGAGCAGGCTTGTTTTCCACTTGGTACTGGGAAGGACATATTTTATTAAGCAACTGATTAGTCAGTTCCCTGGTGACAATGTGTTATTAGAAGGAGGCGTAACAATGTACAAGGGTTACCCTTTAACATGCTCACTGGGGATTTTTGTCTTACACTTTTGAGGGAAAGTGAGGGAAATATCACACAGCACAGTGGCAGTTATGCTTAGATAAGAGCATGCCATTACTGTAAAGGGCCCTGTTGCCAGGTAGAAAAGACTGGAAGGTTGGGGTGGGGTTTTTTTGAACTGCAGAGAGCTAGTTTAGGCGTGTTTGTGTGCTGCCAGGGAGGAGCTCATTTATGAAAAAAGGAATTTTCTTTGTTTTCTATCCAGTTGCCCATGGCCTTGGGCTACCTTCCTTGGGTGGTGCCTATCTACTTACCATAACAAGGCTTGGACTTCTTGCTCAGCTGGTGTTTGCTTGCCCAACACCCTTAGCACAGATACAGACTTCAGGGAAAGTTTGGTTAAGAAAGTTGGTGTAGATTACTCAGTAATCTGCAACTGAGATTAATCTGCAACTAAGCCTAATGAATGTCCTTTTCACTATCAAAGTGTAGAAAATACCGACATTGTCCCAGGGTGGTTTGAAAGCCCTGGTGTCATAATTGTCTCTTTATTTGAGGGGAAGGAGAATCAAGGCAAGAGGTAAGGTAAATAGTAGAAGCTCACACAGAAATCATGGCTCTGCATAAAGATGGGAATCCATATGCCTTCAGTCACAGGCAAAGTATCGTAACCACAAGACCATTCTTGCTCCTGTACAAACAAACAGCTTGCTTTCATTTCTGTCTTGTCAGTAGTTATGACAGACAGCTCATGCACAAATGTTGGTGGCGGAGGATTTGCTGTAAGAAACGTGTTTGGAGCGGAGACTTGAAAGATGAACGAGTCATTGGGTTCATGGAAAAGAAAAGCTTTTCCATTTATATGAAGTCTATTATTGCCCAGTATGTCAATTTTATTTCTGAAAGGATTAGCTGGAGACAGGAGGTTTAAACTGTGAATCAAAATGCATGCAGGTATTGTGAGAAGCAGGAATGAGCAGACCACTTTTTAAATCATTCTGCCAATCTGCCTATCATTATTAAGAAGTATGTCATCTTTCTTGGATTTAATCAGGAATATTTCTGAATCCCTTCTTGCCGTGGTGTCTGTGCCGTAGATATGGCGGAAGGAAACACTGACAAGTTTCCAGAAGGGTTTGGTCTAACTGTCAGCAACCGGTTTTGGTTGCGGTTCCAGATTTTTTCGATTTGTTGTGAATCCTTGAAGAATATGTTGATGAGAAGTGTCTCTTCCTATGCTGAGATCATTGAGCACAGTAATATTTACAGTTATATGGCATGATATGTTATATCTCTGGCAGAAGGATGCCTACTGAGCATTTACTGAGTAGGATGGTGTGTCATATTATTTAACTCACATCAGACCTGACTAATTTGGCCACAAATTTCTTGTCTGCAAAGAGATTTTTTTCTCTCCTTGGAAGTGACTGTCAAGGATATAGGGAAGTGGCAAAGACCGGATTGCTAGTGGCAAACTATTGTTTTTTAATCCCCTCTGATGCTCAGGGAAGATCAATATTGCAGTATGCTAGAGTATTTTCTTGTCAAGTTTGCATGCTGGCCCTGAAAATTGCAGTTTCTGTCAGAGCAAGTTAGAATTGCTGCCCGAATTGTCCTCTGTCCCTCCCCATGTCCTGGCTAGATTTGATACATGTTCTTTTCTAAGTGGTAACAGCAAACATTGCAGGAATGCTAGTAATAAAGATGCTTGACACATCAAATTAAACTGCATAAGCCCAGCCCTGCTTCTGAACTGTTTGCTTCCGTAAGGGGGGCTGTGGCCACTGGCGCCTGTGGCCGGATGACAGCTCAGTTATACAACAGCAGAACAACAAAGTTGACTCCTGAGGAGCCTGGTGCTTTGTTCTACAAAGTCTGGGGGGAAAGAAGCAGCTGCTCTGCTGCTTCCGTGCAGTAGCTCCATTGTTAGATAGACAATACTTGGACACAAAGCAGGCATAACTTTTGAAGCCTAGGGGTCCAACATCAGTCTCTTACTTTCACTGTAGGAAGCATGTGACATGCTTGTAAAGAGGCACACGCAACTGGCAAAAGCTAATAGTGCAGAAAAGTTGGGCTGATGTGTAAATAACTTCTTTGACAATGTCTTTGGCTCTGTTTTTAGAGCTTTCTACAGACCTTGAGCACTAAATCTATGCATGTGAGAGTGGCCAACGCACAATGCTTAGAGTAGATGCAGCCATTTCCAGAAGAATTACCTTTTCTTTTACCTTAATACATACCGGAAAAAAATCTGCAAAGGTGGAGATGAACCAGAAGAGGTCATGGAGGGAAGAAATGTCATTGAGTTTTCTGAGGATATTCTTGAATTATATCTGATATTCTATTGAGTGATCCAAAAGGAAGCATCTGCCAGAAACAGCGGGTATGAATGTTTTCAGAAAAGTAAAGCACCACTAATTTTAAGTGCAGTGAATAAAGTGCTTGAAAACTGAAGCCTGAATATGTTTGTCCATTTGTTTGCCTTGGCTGAAGACAAAAGGTTGGTTGGAATACTTAGGAATAAATTATGAATGAATATTTTTGTTAGCATATGCCATTTCAGCACTGCCAAAACAGCATCACAAAGCAATATTGGCATTGCCAAAGTTAGAAAAAGATGCAAAGAGCTCGAGATGCAAAGTATGGGAAAGAAACTTTGCTTCTCCTAATCTAAAGAGACCCAAAAGTAAAGCTGTTCTTTTAATCAGAGCCAGGGTTTGTAACAAGCTTACCCACATGTTTCAAATTTCAAACTGAAAATAGGCTTTATGAAGCAAATGTGAATTGTGAAAATGGATGAAGAGGATTGCTTTCAATCTGTGCTTCCATGAAGTTGGAGGACTGTTTTGGATTAATGTGCTGTTTCAATAGTATGGGTATTTGAACTGGACCAGTCCTCTAAAATGCTGAAATTCTGCTATCTCTGAGAGCATCAAACATGCTGGGGAGGCCACAGTATAAGGTGTCAACATGGGGAGAAGCCATGAGACCAGCAAATACATCCTATAGGGCAACCCTCTCTTCTGATTTCATTGCAACTTGCACTGCAGCTTCTCCTGTGCACTTGGACTTCTCTGTCACAGTCCTGGCTCACACTTCTCCCAAAGACCCAAGACTGGCGCCACAGGTCCTGCTGCAGGAGATGGTGGTTCTGTGGGGCGAATAAAAGCAATGCAAATCCAGAGCATTAAAATGGGGTGTAAAGAAGCAGGTGCTGTGTTCAGTCAGTGGGATCCGACTGGCTTGAATTTAGGGTTTGTTCTAAACACTTAGTTTTAGAAACCTTTGGAGTCTGACACACTGTTCTATGCTGGGTTCAGCTTTTGCTCTGGCGTTCCTCGTTCAAGGTCTGTAACAGCATGTCCTCCCTCGCTGTTTGCCCGGGTGGAACATTTACATTGACCTTGGGCAAGTTACAGAGTGACTTAAACACTTCCAGTTTCCCTAGTAAACTATTTCTGGCACAGAGGTTGCCCCTGGGGTTATTATAAACAGGGCTGTGCAAGTGCCTGGACAGTTAGAGTATCTTTTTATGAGAACTCAGAGTACTCCTTTAGAAGAATGTTTGCCTTGTCTGATGACTACCTCAAAAACAGACAGGTCGAAGGAAAAGCAAAAGGCACAAGACTTCAAAACATGAAAAATTGCATCACCACGAACATCAAACATCCAAAGAGAACATAGCACTGTAATGTCATGAATCATTTGAATAAAATCAAAACCTCTCCCTGAACCCATGGGGATGACTCCTTGACATGGTTCCCTACACATATTTCCCTACACAAATACACAAAACCCTCCTGCTCAAGTCTGTCCATCTAATGACAGGTTCTTTGTGTTAATACAGGGAACTAAGTATCTCCTGATATTTTCAGCAGCTGTCATTTAAAAACCTACCTATTCATTAAAAAAAAAAAAAAAAGAACCAAAACCCAAAGACATTAATTTTGAGTAGTTTTTTGAGGGTTTTAAATTGTTTCTCTGCTTTCTTCTGCTCCCTTTCCCCCTTTAACTTCACTTAGGACGTGAACTGTGTATTAGATTTGCGTCATAACTAAGGAGGAGAATAAAACTGTTTTGCTGTAAGATCTATTAAGATGAGAATCAAATTGCCTGGTTTCTCATGTTTGACTGAAATGCCTAACTAGAGACTGTGGCCAGCTTCAGTTAAATTTTTAGATGGATCCCCTGGTTTGGTTACTGCCTGCTATTTAAGGAAGATGATGAGGTGTGTTGGCTCAGTCATTATGGTGGGTTTTGTTCACTGATTTGATACAAGGAACATGTATGTCAATAGAAAATCACTCAGGCCTTATGTAGCTTCAGACAATACCCAGGATATGAACACAAAGTTCTTGGTGGTGAAAGGAAAATGCTTTATCCTGCCTCTTCAGCCATCCCTCCATGGACTGACAGGAAATCAAAGTACACAATACCCTCCTGCAAAGGGGCCCTTGTGTTTGGAAGAGACAAAGAAATAGAAAATATTATCTGTAACATACAGTATTGGTTAAGCATGCACTAGATTTTCTATGTGGATGTTCAGTAAGACCTTAAAATGCATTGCAAATTTCAAAGTTGATTTGCCTGATCCCAGCACTTTTCTAATGATGCTTCTCAGAAAATAGGCCATTTGGTTGCACTTTTTTTGTGCAAAAGCATGGGAAAGTATTAACTGAGTTAAAATCTTTTAGAACCAGCCCAACACGCAGTTAATTTCGAAAGCTCACCCTCCTGACATTTCAAAACAGCTAAAAAAAATTGTACCTCAAACATGACTAATCCTGAAATCCATGGAATGATTGGAATATTCCATTGTAGGAGTAAATCTTGTGAGATTATCTCCTTCATGTGAGAGGCAAGTTCTAACGGCTACAAAATAAATCCCTCCTGTTCCCTGGGTTGCTCTGTTAATTTGTGTGCCAATGGCAAGGGAGAGGATGCACAGTCTAGGTCTTGCAGAACAATTTGGTGTAGTTGTTGGGGAATATTTTGCTGATGGTGTTTCTTCCAGGCAAAAAGACTTGTCTGAGTCATAGCTACCCTGCTAGAAAACAGCCTGGGACAGAGATTGCAGGTTTAAGTCAAAATATGACTATTGCAGGTTTTTAAGTTTTCATGAAAAGTGCAAATTCAGTTGCTTGTAAGAAGATATTTTCTTTGTGATAGCCACATCAAATTTTTGCAATTGTTTGTACATTTTGTCACGCGGTCTTGCTGGAGAGCAGCTGTGCTTGTCCTGGGGCTGTGTGTCACCCTGCATATGAGCTGTACACAGAGAGCAGCATTACACCTCTGGTTCAAGTGCCAGGTTTGCTGTGCACCATAAAGCTTGAATGGTGGTGTTGGGGGGAGGACTTGTGGCAAATATATCCTCACGTATCCTCACAACCCAAATTCACTACTCCCTTGGTCAGTCTCCTCTGCAGCCCTTGCTGGGTCTGCCAAGACCACAGATGACATCTTTGAATTTCTCTGTCACCTTATTGCCTTTCTGGATGGAAACTGAAAATAGTTTTATAACTACCAGCTTTACACACAGTGCTCATTTGGAAGTGTCTGGAACACATTCAACTTTCATCTTACTGGATGTTCACCAGATAACAACCTCGCTGTGGCTGTGTCTGGACTATTTTTGTCTCAGAGGCCTGGAGATGAATGGCTCTGTGTGTTATTACAGTTTTACTGGGCCATTAAACATTACCCCCAGTAAAAATATCAAAATTCTGCATTGTAGCCTTCACCCCTCATAATTATATTTGCATTTCATTTAGCCCAAAGAGAACAGGGATTACTTTCTGTAGTACTGTGGGGTTCTTTTCTTGAGAAAACTTGAGGGAAACCTCTCCCACATGCATGTTGTATTTACCCTGGTCTATTTGTCTGTAGTCTCTTTTTTTAACCAATGTTGAGACTAATTGAATTTTCCAAGTATTCTCATGGTGTCATGAAATTAATGCTGCCAGTCAGCTCATAAATTGTACCTTTTATTGAGCATACTGCTAATTAGTAAAAACTGATGCTTAAGCAGCATGTCAAAGCAGGTCTGACACTACAGATCCATGAATCAGCGTTTATAACAGGAAGGGTTTAATTTCTACACTATTTTTATTTGTGTTGAAAAAAGTTGCTCTCCCAGGGAACTCTGAACTTAAGGTTAGACACGACAGATCAAGAATCATTTCTGTAAGAAGAGTTTGGACCAGATATACACTGCATCAAACCCCTTGGTTAGTGCCAACATGCTGCATTAAATCACATAAAACCCATGCAAAACACATGTCTGGCTTACAAAACCTGTCTCAGGGAGAGGAGACTGTTTTGGTTTTATATAAGCAGCCATTCCCACTGGATTAGTTCTTTGCTTAATGGGTTTCAAATGGAAGCAAGGGACTTAGCTCCAGAAACTTTGTCTGAGGAATACTTTCTTACCTTAGAGGCTATTGAATTTCATTAAATGTAAATAATCTTTTTACAGATTGCCCTTAGGTGTCCTGCTTGCATTGTCAGCTGCCTGGGGAGGGGTAGCTGATTAGTGAAGAGGGACTACTGCTTTTTCCCTCATTCCTTGCTGTAGAGCAGGATCCTGAGCTGCTATTCTTAATCGATTTGTTCTGACAGTGCATGGAAATTACAGCACAGACTTTTCTAGGGCATTCTCCAGTTTCAAAAAAAAGCATTTTAATAGCTTGATTGGTCTCCACGAATGTGGATATGTCCTGGTAATTGGCTGCTGTGCTCCCAAAATTGCATTCTAATGCTCCACTATATGCAATTGACTGAGAAGTACTGTATAAATTGGAAGGATAATTGGATTAACTGCAAAATGACAGTGATTAAGATCCTAGCCTGGGCTCTGGAGCCTCTCTTTTAGCAACAACTTCCTCTATGACTCAAAGGAAATCCATAAAGGTTAGGTGTCTCCATACCTTTGAAGACCTGGTCTCCATTTTCTCTGTGCACGTTGCAAAGTTGGAACCGCAGCATGATTCCACTGGGGAGACTGAAGTTACAGAGAGTATCTGCTCCATCAATCAGTGGGTGAAATTGGGCTAAATTGAACATAAATCCTGACTTTTCTGCACTGTTTCATATGGTTTGACAGAAGTGGGGAGAAGCAAGGGTTGCTGCACTGGAACAGATCCTGCTGGTGTGGAGTGAAGTAGTTTGGGACTGGGTAACACTGAGCTACAATTTCTCTTAGGAAGACCCAGCAAGGTCCAGCAAGGGTGTTATCTATCTTGGTGGCTTCTTCCCTAGGCCATGGCCAGGCGTGGCAGGTCAAAAGAACGAGGAATACACTGACAAAGTGCTTAGATTTTTTTGTACATGTGGGAGAAGGGTTGTATTTGTTAGTATTTTTTTGTTTGTGTTTTTTGTTTTTTGTTTTTTGTTTTGTTTTGGTTGGTTTTTTTTTTTGGTTGGTTAGTTTAGTTGTTTTTTTTTTTCTTAACTGGAGAGTGGGGGAAATCAACGTAATTGCATGAGGAAATAAAATGATGAGGATCTAGCTCTGAGTCTGTGAAATTTCCCTGGTCTGATGACTCTTCTGTGAAATGACACCTGTGCTCACAGTAATATGGCCTATGCTCAGGTTTTTTTTCTTTCTGCAATCCATCCAGGAAGAGCTGCCAATCACATGTTACAGTGTTGTGTTTTACAGTGTACCGTGTAGATAATTTTTTCAAAGAAATCAACAGTAAATAAGCTTGATTTTTCTAAATCACTGTTACTTTATCATATCTGGATGATTTATACTATGTAAGGGTAAGCATTTGCAAATTCAAGTCATTCAATTGCTGATCAGTATTCCAGCCTCATGTCAACTGATTTATGAGTTAACAGTCAGTGAGAGCCGTGTGCTGCTTTCATTTCCAACCAAGGAGGTTATGCTTGGCAGGCATCATAGTTCTGTTATGTTCAGCCAATGAATACTTTTGTACAAACCTGTACAAAGTAGAGTCGAATATGGAAATAATGTTTTGAAGTAGAAAGTTCTGTCTAGAACTGTCTGGCATATGAGGGAAGGTGAAAAAAACAGTTGGTCAAATTACTTTTTCTATCACAGATGTCTACGTACCTCAGTTTAATATGGTAGCACTTAATGATTAACACAAAAAACAAATAACTTTCCTCAATTCATCCACCCTGCTTGGATTTCTAAACTTCTGTGGAAAGGACTACATGCACACATGGGCTCCTGTAAGAGCAAGCTTTGAGATTTATTAAAAAACAGAGTTCATCTGTTCTGTGCCAAAACTTTGATAAGGACCATGAAAAATGTTTTTTAAATACTTCAGCCAACTTTTCCAGTAATGTACATTTGGGCAAACTTTTGTTCTGTCTTGCTTTTTCTCATACTTTTGTTGAACTTCGCTTAACTTCAGAAGCTTGATTGTCTGAAGGTATATTTGACTATCTCCTTCCACTGTTTTTATCCGACAGGGATTACAGAGATTGGATGTTTTGTGATACCAACAGAGGATTTGCAATGTCAGGCTTTTGGAAAGTAAATTATGTCATCATTCAAGGTATTTCAATGAGCTGATCTCACTAGAAAGGTGTATCAAGCGTAATCATGTACGTGTGGGTACTAGGGGGTATGTATTGCTACCTTAGGTCTCAGTCATTTGAACTTTACAATCTCTTGGTTTTCACAAGCTGGGATTTTGGCTTTTTTTTTGGAGGGGGCATTGTTTTTTGGGGTTTTTTTTTGTTTGTTTGGTTGTTTTTTGGGGTTTTTTTTGTGTTTTTTTGTTGTTGTTGTTTAAGAGGAAGCATTCTCAGTACTCCATAAATCACAAAATATTCTGAGTTGGGAGGGACCCACAAGGATCATCTGCTTCAAACTGAAACCTGAAACAACTAATTTCTACTCCCTGTTGATTTCTTTTGTACCTATTGGCATCTTTTAGCTACTCTGGATCACAATTTCTCCATTGATAAAATAAGATAAAGATGAAGGAATGCGTCAGAAACTTGACACCATAATTGTTATTATTGCTGCTCAGTTGGTTAGATATGAGGATTTCTATGTTATTGATAAGACTGATATGAATAATCACAAGCATTTAGTTTCAAACTTAACACACTCCAGAACACCTTGAAAGTTCCACGTCCACAATTTCCTTCATGCCAACAAGAAACCCCCAAAAACAAACAATGAAAAACCCCAACAAAACAAACAAAAAGCCCCCATAACTAGAAGTTAAATTAGATTAAATAAAAATCCAGTTGAGATAAAATTTTTGGTTTGCCACTAGGGAAAAGCCCTGGAGAAAACTGCCCTGGCTTTCACAACACACCTGAGAATGAGTCACTATGTTTGGATAATCTTGTATTACCAAGATATTTTCTTTTTATTTGCAACAACAACTAAATATATTTAAAAGAAAACTACATCTGCTAGATTTTCATTTCCTTGGCAGAATTTAGTAACAAGTGTGCTACATATTTGGCTCTCAGAATGATTAGCTGATGCCTGGGTGATTCTAGTCCCTCCAAAAGGGTCCCAGTGTAGGACAAACCCCAGGGAAGCAAGACCAGCACTGGTCTGGCTTCTTCCTTTCCTGCTGACCACCCTCACCGGGTGCTTTTTCCTCACCCAATTTGCCTCACATGGGACTTTGAGGGAGATTCCCAAGAAAGGCCACTAAACTGAATGTCTGCTCTTTTCATAGGCTTGCTGTAGTCTTAACAAAGTATGCCTAAAAATAGTAAAAATAACAATAACAGTCATATTTTGTGTGTGTGCCATCAACCCTAAGGACATGAAAGCCAGGCACCCATTGTGCTGACTTAATGACTGTTATAATGATTGGCATGAGAAAGGAACATCACAGTTCCTTTGATACTTCTGGAACAAAGGCACACTTTTCATCCCTGAGTTTACTTACAAATCTAAAGGATGAGACTGAACAGTGCAAAGAGCTGGCAGTGTCAGTGTGGGGGCAGGGTGGAAGGGAGAAACCCACAGCTTTTATTTCCATGCATAAATAAGACCTGTTTTTATTAATTCTCCTCTGAGTTGAACCATGTTCTGTAGCACTGTATCACTTCAGAGTGATGTTGTTTCAACAGAAAAAAGGTATTTTCCAGCTTTAATCCACTCACAAAAATATTACCACAAAAGCTCCTTCTAATATGCATGCCTCAGGAAACAAACATTTATGATCCCTGACGGCAGAAATGTGCCTACTAGTACTGGCATGTTCTGCTTTCCCTTGCCTTTGTTTGGGTATTTTCCATTTTTTGTTTTGTCCTCCTTGTGGCAATGGGTGCAACCTTATTCTTACACTGATCTGCTTTATCATGCCCCTTTGGATGAACTCACAAGAGAGCTTCAAATCTCGGCACGCTTCAGCTCTTGGATTACGCCAGCATCCATTTGAATTGAGAGTACGCAGAGCAGACAGGCACGGCCCTGGGGCCTTGGACACAGTCTAGACCTCAGATACAGTGATGAACTAGGACAGGGAGGTTGTCACAGGCTATGAAACTCCAAAATGGTATAAGATGTAAGTGGAAATAGATGAGGAGTAGGCAGCAGGTCAGCTGTTGCAAAATATGTGCCAGATTGACTGCTCAGCTTGTTTCAAAACACTGGGTTCCCCTTTTAGAGTTGAAAAATAATTAGGCACAGAAATCTGTTCTTTTTTCTAGAAATGGAAAGGAACTGGAAGATCAGCAAGTTTAGCATTCTTAATAAAAACAGAATTACCATTATTTTGAGAGGAAAATATTAGCTATGATATTTTACTTGTTTCCCAAAAGACTAAGAAGCAAAAATATCATTTAATTGCTACAGTTATTTCCATATTTTACTGCATTTTCTTTTTCAGTTGCCTCAAGGTTTTATTCTTTCCGAGTAGTTGTAGGGCATGGGTAACTTGTAATGAGTCAGCATGTTAGAGACCTATTGCTGATTTAGCATCTCAGAAAAAAATATTACGGAGTGAAGATGAAATATGTTGTTTAATTACAGCAACATTGAATTGCTTCAGTTGATCACTGAGTGAATATACTCTAAAGTTTCTAAATCAAAGGTGCATAATAATTTTCAATAATCCCACCATGGAAAGAGCTTCCCACCATGACTGAAGAGCATACAGCCTGGCTATAATAGACCTGAATCACCTGCATATTGTGCTTACCCTCTTTCAGCTGCTTATTTGGAGTCCAAGTGCATCTCACCAATCTTTAGCCATTAGGCCAGGAAGGCAACAATTCTTCAATGTATGTATCCTGAGCAAGCCTCTTTAGCATATTGACTTGATAAATGAGGGGCACTAGGCAGGCTTCCCAACTCCACCCAGGGTCAGCATGGTGGGACAGAGACATTCCACGTTGGGCAGATATCCTCTCTACGCTTGCAAGCAGCAGCGTAAGCATACCAGCATTTGTTTGAGAATTTTTTTCCAAACTAACTCACATAACTTGAATGCTGATTTTCCGATTGCTTCCAAAAAAAGCACTCACTTAGATGCTATTTATTCTTAATGTTTTAATGGTGAGTTTTAGCAGGGAGAGATTAAGGTATGACCTCTGGTGTTTATTGCCATTTATGGTGACTTTTAGGAGAGATCTATCTTTTGGACAGAAAACAAAATGAAAGAGTGCTGTACCAAGACTTTTTCCCCACCTTATCTCTTTTTCTAAAATTCTGTTTGACCATTTGCTATGACAGTCTGCATATGATCATTATTGATTAAAATAATCAATATTTAATGTGGACATTTAAATGATAATCCCTTTAAGCACCTCAAAAGAGGGGAATGTAGAATTGCAGCAGTCTACTCTTAGGTGTTTATCACTGCCTTCCTGTTTAGTGTTTGCATTTCAATATCTCACAAGGAGAACATTGGAGTATAAGATTATGGAATACCCTGCCTGAAGACTGAACTACTTGCTAGTGTTGCTTTAGAGTATTTTGAAAAAGAATACAATGCCATACCGTGCCAGAGAGTTTCCTGATCCTGACCACTGGGAATTGCTGATGTCATTGTGTTACTGGAATAGGAATTGTGGCAAAAGACATTGAGGAACCTCTATGGTACCAGTGCCTGTTCTGAAGCAGCGCTGAACATGGATTCTTCTGGCTTCATCCACCTCACCTCGATTTCCCTTTCTTTAGGGTCCAAACAAGGCAAATTGCCCCATCATTTTACTGAATTGTGTTTTTGACTTCACAGGCAGTCTTCGATTTCCATTCTGGATGTGTCAAATAATTTCTACCTTTTTCTTTCCTTCCTTTCCTTGCAATTTTATTTGGAATAGAAAAAAGTATTTCATGCATCCCTGGGTTCTCCAGAATCAGAAGGACACTGACTTATTGGAGTGAGTCCAGAGGAGGGCCACCAATTTGATTAGAGGGATGGAGCACCTCTCCTATGAGGAAAGGATGAGAGAATTGGGTTTGCTCAGCCTGGAAAAGAGATGTCTTTGGGGTGACCTAATTGCAACCTTCCAATACCTGAAGGGAGCCTACAAGAAAGATGCAGAAGGGCTTTTTACAAGGGCATGTAGTGACAGGACAAAAGGGAATGGTTTCAAACTGAAAGAGATTAGGTTTAAATCAGGTATTAGGAAAAAAATTTACTATGAGGCTGGTGAACCACTAAAGTAGGTTGTCCAGAGAATTTGTGGATGTGGATGTGGATCTCTGGAGGTGCTTGGTTGGATGGAGCTCTGAGAAACCTGGTCTAGTGAAAGGTATCCCTGCTCACGGCAGGGGGTTGGAACCAGGTAATCTTTCAGGTCCCTTCCAACCCACGCCATTCCGCGATCCTATGACTCTGTGGTACCCGGAATAAACAGTAACATCACAAGAATGCTTGCGCTGCATCCGTGGAAAATCTTGCCTGTGGTCATCAGCAGGAGGAGGAGAAGGTGCATTCGGGAGTTCCAGCAGGTCCCTGCGATCCCCCCGAGCCCGGGCGGGTCCCGGGGCACGGGAGCGGCGCAGTCCCGGCAGCCGCCGGCAGGGGGCAGGGCGGAACCGCCCGCGGCCACCGGCGACAGTCGCTGCCCGAGCCGCGGTCCTGCGCCACCCCGGCGGCGAAACCCAGCCTCGAACAAGGTGTCCGGGGACAGTGCAGTGCTGCAGAGCAGCCTGACGGAGCATCGGGAGGTGTGACTGCTAAAGGGTCTCCCTGTTCTTACCGAACGGCCTCATTTCTGTGACCTTCAGGAAGGCGTATTGTCAGAATAAAACCGAGAAAAAAATCGATTTTTCAATCTTCCTTGCAGAAACTGGCGTCTCCTTTTCAACCCCCACCTCCATCTTCTGCTTGTCATCGCCTTTGTGCAAACATTGATCATGATGGCATGACGTGACGCTAAATGGGGGATAAATGGAATCTCTTCCAAATGGGGTTTGGCTCTTCATTTTCCCAGTGTGTCATCGTGTGCCCACTTCCTAAAAAGCAACCCACAGCAGTGATGTGGATTGCTGTCACTGTGATGAGTAAGACCAGGAGAGAAAGCACAGGGCTGAAAATAATTTGTAGAACTGTAAAAATCCAGGCTTACAGTACTAACTGAGCCAAAATCATGCAGAGTAATAAAAGACATACCAGATGCTGTAAACAGCCTCCTTTTAACATTTGCAATGAATAATATTTAAAAAACCCAACTGATACTCATCAAATGCTACTAACCACTTGCAAAGGCTGTGGGGCAGAAAGCTTGCTCCGAGTGACCTTTTCCACTTTGCAGTTTGGGAGCTTGCCTTGTGCCAACACCCGGAGCATCCAGCATCAACTATCTGCAGGGCATGGTGCCAGGCTCCCAAAGATGTCCCCGAGAGCAGCCAGGGTACAGGCAGACTGCCCATTTGTATGTGGCACTGCCTGCAATCCTTCCAGGGTCAGCCAGGAGAGTCTCTGGGCAGCTTGGCACCAGAGCAGAGCTGTCCCAGGGGAGAATCAGCTTCCCTGGCTCTGGATGTGCATGGTCTGGGTGACCTCCTAAGCCCACAGTGTCCAGGGGGCTGAAGGGCTGGGGGTTGCTGCAGTGCCATGTTTACAGTATTGTGGTAACCTACCCAAGGTTTAGCCAGTCAGGCAGCAATTGTGGCAGGAACACTCAGAGCAGGTCATTACACTTGTAGTTTGCAAGGCCCTCAATTCAGCTTTTGTTGGGGAAAATAAAAATAGAGCTGCTGCCTTGAGTACTATTGAGTAAGACAAACACCAGTGGCTGGCTAGAGATCACCCATGTGCTTGATTTTAAAGAGGGTTAGCAACACTGTGATATTGTTCCCATGCTGTGCTGGTATTTAGTCCTATCTGATGCTAGAATTGACAGTTTCCTCAGCTTGGGGTGCTGTAACCTGACCCTCTCTGTTTATGCTCCCCCATTTTCCTTGTGGAGGTCTTTGCTTTGCCTTTGCTTTGACTCTGTGAAATGCTTCCTCTCAACTCTTTATTGAGATCGGAAATGCTATCCTTATTGCTTTATGTACTCAAATATAACTTCTTATTCTCTGTCTGTCCTTTTTCTTCACATTTTCTCTTCACCAAATGGAGGTGAGAAGTACCAATCTGCTTCTAACCACTCACTTCTCAGATTCCCATATTTCCTTGAAAAGGTCAGTGTATACTTGTGCAGAAAATGCTGAAAAATTGCATGGCGTGTGACAAGAGCCACAGCTTGGAGTGGCATTACCTAGGTCTGCACTTTTTTATTGGCAGGCTCCTGGCAGGTGAGATTTAAGAACACCCTTGGAGTCTTCCAGGTAGTCTCTGGGGACTCTGCATTGCCATCATAAAGCCACAGGCCAGGTCCTCCCCACCCTACGGTGTAGTGGACGATACGTTGTGCACTCATAAGAATGCTGAAAAAAACAAAGTCACAGAAACCACAGAAGAGTTTCCTGCTACTGCTACCCGGAGGCATAGCAAGAAGTTTGGCTGTAGCTTTTGCAGCAGAGAGCTGAGCGGAGGAGCCTTCTGAAATGGGAACCGTCTGGTAGCACGAGAATTATCTTTGGCGCACCTCTCTGTAAACTACACCCGGGCGTTCCGGTGTCGCTGAGAGGAAACTGGAGATGGGTCCGTGCTCCCTGTGGCCGGGAGCAGCTGGGAGGCACAGCGGGAGGAAGCGGCGTGGGGCTGGTGGCTGCTGGAGCGTGTTTGTGCTGGGGCCGCGGGCGCTGCGCGGCTCTGCTCGCAAGCTGCACAAACAACCTGCCGGCCTGTTATGGCTGTTGTTATTGGAGGGGTTCTGAGAATGGGATGCATCCATTTCGGCACTGTAAAGCATTAGCGATCTCCATAATTCACCTCACTGTTCTTGCTGACATGATTAACTTTCAAAGGCTTGTGCGAGATTGTGTTAGATTCTGTAAATATCGGAAACTTGCCAGATTCTGTAAATATCAGAAATAATTTCCCAGAAAAGCTTTTTTTCAATCTGGTTGGTTAAAGGTGGCATAAATTACACACTTACTGCTTTAATAAACAGGCTATTAACAGCTGTTGTGATAGCACAGCAATGCTTCACACAGAGTTTCAATTTATGATTATGCCATAGTGTTTTATAATGACCTGAAATTTTATGTAGAAGAGGAACACACATTGTTTTTTTTATCTTGATGATACAACAGCTTTCTAAAACTTGCTACAGGCTCATCGGTTCAGATGCAGGTATGATTAATACTAGGCATAAGAAAATTGCTTAGAAATGTAATGTCACCATTGATAATAATAATTTTTCATATGCTCTTTAAACACAGTAAAAAGAGCATGTATTGTTTAAGGCTGCCAACACATGGGGATTTCCACTTTTCCCAAGTGGATAGAGCAGTTTTCCTCAGCTTCCCCATGCATCTGCTCAGCTGAACACTAGCAAGCCTACCTCTGCAGGTGACAGCTCAGCTTCCAAACTTAGTGTGCATCATTGCCCAACCTTCCTTGTCCACGTGTACAGGGCTGTGGTACATGGCTAAGCCCTGGGATAGTGCAGCTGGGTTAGCTCACAACCCAGAAAGACTGTTGTCTCTTCATCTCTGGAGGCTCCATGAACAACTGGAACACCTCAGGAATGGTGCGGGTTGGTCTCTGGATAGAAGTGACTTTTTGGAGTCCTTCCTCTCTTTATGTTCCATGATATTATGATAGTTTTTATTGTACTTGAACACCTGCCTGACCAGTAGACATGGCCTGTCAGGATTCTTACTGTGGAATATGGCTTTTTGTATTTAATAAGAGCCTTGTTTAATTAGAAACTAAGTGTAATATTCTCTTCATTTGCACCCCTAGTTTCTGTCATCTGAAGCTGTGCCTGTGGAATGCTTTGCAAGGCCATACCTGCAGACACTGATTTTTGCAGTGGTCCTCTTACTCTGTTATAAAATCTTTACATGCAGAGGCTGTGTGCAAACACAGAGTACTGGCTATAATGTGGTTACAGTATTGGATACAAATAAATCAGTTTCAGCTGTGCTGCACTGTAGCCAAGAGTTTCCAAAGCATATCTGGAACACAATAATAATATAATTTCAGTAGAATTTAATGAGGCTGTAACTCTAGAGACAGGTAGTGGGAATAACTGTAATCTAAGAGCAAGGCCTTAGTTTCCTGAATCCTAAAATAGATTCATGTCTTCACTGGATATTCTCCTGAACGTATCTCAAATAAAAGGCATGCTTGTTTTTACATTTTTTTTTCTCTGATGCACTCATCATATCGCTTTCTCATCCTCATCTGTTCTTTGGCTTTTACCCTCCTTTTATGAGTTCCTCTCATGCTCCCATATTACACTGGTTCACAAAAGTTCACTCATAAAAATTTCAGTATTTATTTACCTTGTGCTGCTTTCTTATTATAGTATCTCTGAATGTACTGTACATTCCTGATTCCAGAGTAGTACACAATGCTTGGAATGCCTGAGTGACAAAGTCCATGCATGTATCTGGGATTACAAGCACACACCCACACCCACACCATTTTACAGGATTCTTTTCACTTACACACCAACTACTGAAGCCTTTCAGCTTTTTCTTCTGTTTATCATAATTCTTTTAAAACTAAATAAATGTGATTGTGAATTGTGACACGTTATTTCTTGTGTTCATTAGAATACAGATTCCTTGTGAAATCCTACGTCATGTTATTACAATTGCTCATTTAAAGAATCACCTGAAGTTTTTTACTTCATGATTCTCACCCTGCTCTACAGCTCAAGGTGTACCACCTTGTGGGTGGCACTGCGGGAGGACTGGGATTTTAAATTACATTTGACTTTTACTTTACATTATGCCTTTTATAACTTTTAACATTCCTTGTTTTCTGTGGGCAGCAGGGTGTCTGGGACACAGGCCAGAGGTCTGCATCAAAATGGGCATAAATCATATAAATATATATATACATATGATTTTTTTAATGTTTGATTCTTCTGTTTTCCTTTTTCATCTATTATTCATTTTTAATTTTCAGTTAGATCCACTCTTTCTGTCCCCTTAAAATTCAAGTGGTTTGAAAAGGTCTCTGATTCACCACTTGCACCACTTCAGTATAATGCCAGCGTCATTTGACTTGTGTATAAATAGCCACAGCTTTCATTGGGGAAAGGAGTGCAAGAGCCAGGAGAGAAATGAACTATCACCTCTCCCAGGCCACCTGCCTGCACTGGAGGAGGTAAGGAATTCCAGGACAAGCTGTTTTTTAAATCTAGCACAGCAAATACATTCAGAAGACATTACTTTTGTAAGTCGTTCCAAATGTTAGATCAGCTTGTCCTCTGAAGTCATAAATATGACACAGCTACTTTCAAAATCCATCTGCCAGCAAGACTAAGTAATTAAACTCTCTCCTGCTCCCTCGTGTAGCCTCCCTGAAGTGCCCTGAGGTCTGTCCCTCCCTCCCTTCTGCTGCGAGGTCCCCAGAGGTCACCTGGCGCTGGGGCAGGTGGCCGCAGGTGGCCCTGCAGTCAGAAGCCAAACGGTCTGAGCTGGCCTAAAAGAAACCCATGGGGTGCAGGAGCTGCATATCTCCTGACAGATGCCTTCATCCATGTGCATCAGCACTGCTGCTGTGGTAGCAAGTTATTTTGCAGCTGATGCAATTAATTCCCTGACAGCCTCCTGAGCTCTGTCTCTTCCATATATCTTGGTGAGCCGATGGGGATTTAAACAATATTTGACTTGGAGGTACTACAAGGCAAATGCACAAGCCATCAAAGGCATGTTTTATAATCATGGCTTAACATGATTCTTTTTTTTGGCATTTGACCGAAAGAAAAAGAGATTAAAAAAAATTTTTAAAGCCTTATGATTTTAAGCATGCAGAATGTCCCAGCCCCCTATCATTGTGAATCCATTTTCCCATGTTGAAGGGGGAAAGTTTACTTGGGAGTAATAAACAGGTCCCGTGGGACTGCAGTGTGCTACTGCAGTCATGCACAAAGTGAGTCGGCCAGGAGAGGGATGTCAGCCAGGAGGCTTCAGTCCCACACTTCAAAGGACAACACTCATGGGCAACAGCTTTATTTTCCTTTTCAAAATGCTCCGATGAGCACTTTGCTACATTGCTAGTCATGCTGCTGAGAGAGAATGTCCTATGCACATGGAAATATAAAAGGATGATTCTTGTCTTATCTACATTGCTGTGGTATCCCAAAAAGGTGGACTACATCACATAACAAATTTAAAATAACCATACACCCAACCTCATTACCAAGCCTAATAGACAGTGGGTGAGAATCAAGTTAGTGGGACACTGTTTCCTGAGAAGAGGTCATTGCTTCTCTGTGTCTCACTGTTTTGACCTACTTACAGGTTTTTTAAACACTCAAGCACTTAGGGAAAAGCCTTTCTGGAGAGATCTATTTGGAGTGGCTTATGAGGTAGCTGGGCAAGCATCACAAGCAACACTGGAGATTAATAGCGGGTGGGAGGGACACCTGTGGGGATGACATGACAAATGTTCCAGACCAGCCCTGTTGCCAGCCCAAACCAAGGTAACAGCGCACAGGGAACTCTTTCTGAGCTGTTTCAGGGCATTGTCTCTGCCTGGATAACCCCTCTGAAGTGCTGCTCTGCTTCTTGAAACTTTTGCTAATCTTCATCCCAAGACAGAATGTGAAAGATTATTTTCCCACTGCATATGCAGCAATATGCAAGTAGCTTTGAGAGCCTCTCAGACAAAGCAGCCCTCCCTAGTATGATGCTCAAACTGAGGTGAATTCACTAAGGCTGGGAGGTAGAACAGGATTCTAACACAAAACCTGTATTTCCTGGTGCAAAGCACTCAGTAAGGTGCCCCTGCAGTGGACTGGGCTGAAAAGGATTGGATCTTGATTTATAAAGTGGCAGCCTCATGGCTAGAGAGAAACTGAAATTAGCACCCATTGGGTTGTACAGCCTCATGGGTAATCTCAGTGTCTGTTGTTGCAGGTGCACACTGCAAAACCCTGAGTTTGAGGGCACGTGGATTTATGTGTGATCTTTATCGTATTTATGTGGGACTTAGCTATAGGGATATTTTCTTCTTTATCTTTTCTTTGCCAGTTGACAGGTGTAAGCTGCTGCTCAAGAAATAAGGCTTTTTAGTTGTTGCTCTTTACCTTGTCACTATGACTGCAAACCTTTATTTAACTCACTACTGTCTGTACTTCTTCACAAGAGACCTTATGATACGCCATCAAATTTTTCACTGCATTATTTGGAAATCAGATTGCATTGTTTTCAAGAAAAACAATTTCAAATGGGAGAATTAATTACTATGAACCTATTTCTAACTTGATCAAATATTATGAAGCTGACAGGCTTCAGAATGCTACTTCCTTCACTGGGTAAGGTTGGGGTTTAGAGTTTGTAGCTGCAATACATTCAATGCTGGTATGCATTCAGCTGCTACTTCCATGGCAATACCATGACCTGGTGACAGTTCTCGTCTCCAGTCTGAAGCAGAGTAACCAGTGTGGGATGATCAGCTAATATATTTATTACAATCTTGGAGCCAGGGCAATCAGAGAAGTGGGGATTTTGAAATCTGAAGATTGCTACTGCATGACATTTCAAAAAAACACATACTGGGCAACAGTGGAGTTGCCTAAAACTGCATTACTTAAATTATTAGCAAAGGTGAACATCTTTACATTAGATTTGGATCTTTACATTCTGTATTAAACAGCTCTTGACCTCTGCTGCTCTTGAAAAGCAGAGCTACCCAGCTCACAGGATGGAGCTCTGATCTGAAACCACTGCCCAGCCTATGCAGTACTCAGCTCCTTCACCACCTGAATGGCAGCTGACACCTGGGCCTGGCCTTCTCTTCATGCCAGCATTTCAGAGAAAAATCCCTTGGCAGCTGATCTTGGGTACTACATCTCTTTGTGACTGAGAACAGGAGCTACAAAGATGATTTTTCCTTCTTGAGAGTTAATCTTGCTGAACCCACAGTCTTGGTTCGTCAGCTAGCTGTGTTTCCATATTCTGACAAACCAACATGATTAGGCAGTAAAACACTTCTATCTTTCAATTTGGTAAAATTATTTGCTACTAAATACTAATCATGTGCTACAAGATGCCCCTTCCCTTTAACTGGTACTTTCATCTCAGAAAAGTCTGAAAGACCACAACTCCCATGTATTTAGGGAACAGATATTTTCTCAACAGAATATGATAGATTTGCAGAGCCACCTGGCAAAGACAGCAGACTTCTGAATTTTCTAAGAATATTCTAACACTTTTTGCATTTTGCTCCATTGCAGATCCTCTTGAGTACTCTAACACGAGAGAGGACATTATTTCCTGAAGAAGGAGTCTAGGGAACTTTTCAGAGGGAAAAAGTATGAGGAAACCTCATCAAAGGCTCACTTTTAACATTTTCATAGAGCTGAGCATGATTCACCATGCTTATCTTATGTCTCCACTTGGAGGGTTGTGGGGTAAATGCTTACTAACCAGACAGAGGAAGCATTCAGCACCCTATTTATCCTTTTTGTCTTCCTTTATCAGCAGACAGTTCAAATTAAAACAAAAATTTAACTTACACCCTTAAAAAAAAAAAAAGGAGGAAAGACATGATGCCACAATAGTTTTGCTAGTGTTACCAGAGGATCAGAAATGAATACAAGCCTAGTTAAGGCTGAATGTCATGGCCTGAGCAACAACTTCCCTGAATGACCACAAGATGTAAGCTATTACACTTAGAAGCATCAATAAAAACATCAGGTATGATGTATTTACACCCTGATTAGTAAATGCAGGATGAGCATTAATCAAAATGCATACCAGTTATACTGTGAAATTCACTGCTGTTACACCAAAAGATTAGAAAGCTGAATTTTCTATCAGGGTTCATCTCTCCCCTTGAGTGTGCTAAAGATGGGTAGAAGACAAATTGTAAATGTTATAGCTTGAATCAGAACACAAAATAAGTAGTATTTTTTTACTCTGCTTTGCAGAAGAAATTGCACAACTTTGCACAGGAAATGGTTCTCCTAAAGATGTGATTATTTCACTGAGAAAGTCTTGCAGGATATGTATTAAAGCAGGTTGATTTTCAGAGTCATGGTAGGGGCAGAGAACAACATATTGTAAAATGAAGTACTATCTATGAACTGAAGGAGAGAACTAGAATCACAGCTCTGGACCAACATTCTTGCCTGTGCTCCATCACCGCAAGCAGAAGGTTAAATGAGCTCCTGCTCTTCTTGGTTTACACACTCAAAATCAAGTTTATAATATTCCTTACTTTCCTATAATAGAGTAAGTTTGGTAACATATTTCGGTACCTGAAAGTGAGGCAACAACCTCTGAAGAGAAGCCCAAAGTTACTGGGGTGCAACACACCGGTGATGTAGCCCTTTGAATGGCTGAGGATATGCAAAAGGGTCTCTTGCCCATCCTGTTCTCCACCATGGTAGTGCATAGTGCATATTTCTAATGCGTGAGAACATTTATCTTGACTTTTTTTTTTTTTTTTTTTTTTTTTTGTCTGTTAAGGGTTACTGAGTGCTGAGGGTGATTTGGAATGTTCTCTGAATGTGCTGGCAATGAGAAGTTCAAACAGAGAATTTCAAAGGAATTTCTTTTGCAGACAGGATCATGCTTCCAGGCAACTGAAGCACCACTGGCTTGGTGAAAATCCTACACAGGCATTTTGGCCTCACCATAGCCTCCTCATTGGAGGGGCACATTAGTGGGGCTCTGTTTCTTAAATCACTTTTTTTTATAGATTCTCAGATGATTGGGTTTTACGTCATCTTTGTTTGCTCAAAAACAGCCTCTTCTCAGAGGCTCAAATTGCCAGGTTTTGCATTCTTTGGCATTACCTTCCCTTTTGATCACATAGTAGAGCAGAAATCAGGACACACTCCTCGTACATATTTCAGCCATTTGCAATCAAAGCAGGCCTACTGAAGGGTAATTGAGGGCACATTTAAACCTCTCTGTCAGAAAGGAGCCAACACAAAAGGCAAACAGGTATGTTCTGAAGATCTCACCATTATTCCCTGAATAAAGGGTGAATAAATGTTCCTAAATGTACCCATCCAACATTCCTCTGCAGTCAGTTTAGGGTAGGTTCATCTTTAAAGGGTAATTTTTGAGGGTTTTGCTGAAAGTAAGACAGGAGGCTTTGTGTTCTCATCTGGACTACTCACCTTTAAGCACTCCAGAATTGATTCCTCAAGCATAAAGAAAGACACTTTTGGCCTTTCCTGGAAAATTCATCATCAAACAGAGAAAGAGGAAAGGTTTTATTTTGTAAAGTCAGCGGTCTCTGCAAATGTGAATTTTAGCAGGAAAGTTCACAGAGAGTGAGCCGAAGTTTTACAAATCCAATTGAAGGAGGCCAACAAAAAAGCTTGGGCTAAATTGGTTATTATTCTGGAGAATCTGTCCCCTAAGACTTCCTAGGGGACATTACTAATATTGAGCGTCACAGACACTTTGGTCTGGCAGCAGAAGTCCTCAGAGCTGGCAACAGCTGCCTCTCATCTCTTCCCCCAACATTCTCCTCACTTTGGCCATGGAGAACATCCTTCTCAGACTCCAAAAAGGAAATAAAATCAACAGGGGAAGGTTGGGCAGCTAATATAAACCTGTCCCCAAACTGTTGTTGTGCGATGACTATTTAGTACCTGGGAAACCTTGCTGGGAACAAATGCCCACTGATGTCTCACCTTCTCAGCTGCTCTCTTTACATCAGCCAGGAAGGTTGCTCTATTCCCTGGGAGCAGACTGGCTGTGCCTGGCAAGAGGACAAGTGACTCAGGAATGACTCACTGGTGCAGGAGGACCTGCTGGCAGCCAGACACTGTCCTCAGCAGTGGCAAAAGTCCTCTCTGCAGCTCAGTCATGGGGAGCTGCAGCAAGCCAGCCTGTACCCAGGTGCTGCAGTGTGGCACTCTAATGGCACAGACCTCGGGAAGAGAAGGAAGCCCTGAGGACAGACAGCAGGGCAGCAAATCCTCTCAGAGCTGGCCATACAAGGTGCCTTTCCTGGTCTTGCTTTAGCTCAGAGGGGCCAACACTTGTGCAAATCTACTGGCTTTATCCTTGGGATAATTCTTCTTACTCTGTTTTGTTTGCCACGGCAGACAGTGCCACAGCTCTCACATCCATCACAACCAGAGGGAGACAGCTCCTGCCCAGCTTCCCTGTGCAGCCCCGTGGCTGGGCCACGGAGATGAGGAATGATGATCCCCACAGGCACAGTCACAGCAGTCAGGGTGCCAATTCATCACCCTTGCCCCTGGTGCCAGAGGCACCCAGCACAGCCCTGTCACAAAGTGGATCAAATGATCCTGGGCTTGTTCTCTTAGGACCCAGACAAATATGTTTACAATGGCTGGCATTTAATTCAGCAAGTCATCCAAAGAGCTGCTGTGTACAGTTTAAAGAGTTAAACATTATTTCTCAAAAGACTTTCAGGCTTTGGTTGCTCCTGACATGGACTGTGCCTAGCAGGTCCTTTTCTTCTGAGGTCAAAGTTTTGTCTTCCATCTTAGCATTCTTCATGGATTTGATACTTCTCTGCTCTCTTTTCTGCCATCTGTAAAATATTCAGTGACAATGATTAGATTAGAAACTGGCAATAATTTGATGAGAGCTGGAGGTAAATTCTGCACATGGATGTAAGATCAGGAATGATGAATATTCTCACTGAAGATGGGATAACTAGCAATGACAGAAATAAAATTATTTTCCTGATGTCATGTGAGGAATCCTTAAGAAACTGCTGGAGAAAGAAGAAGTAGTTAGGCAAGCGACAACTGCAGACGTGCTTTTCTGCTTGGGATGCTGAGGATCACACTCACATGGTTAATATATGATCCCAAAGGAGGAAAAATGAAAGATAGCCACTCTGTTGATCAGAGATGCCATCAGCTGATCTGAGGCCACAGTAGTTCATGTGAGACCCTGTGCTCTTGTCTCTGTGATACCAGCACATCCCTCTGGCTGCTGCACGCTGTCCCTTCGGCGTGTCACGTGTCACTGTGTTGACTGCTCCCCAGGGCTGGTGTGACACATGGGCCATTCTGTAGCACCGCCTGCGGCAGGCGGGGAGACATCTCTGGTGTTGCTGTGGCGTGGCAGAGTGACTCTTCACAGAAACCTCTTTGTTTTGCCTCTTAGCACTCCAAGTACTCTGCTTTCAGTGTATGCTGGATGTGGGGAAAAAAATTTCTCTGGTGGCAAAATAAATTCTAATTGCAGGTGTGAAAAAATAGAATTCTTGTGACAAGTTCCTCCTCAGGGGGATGTCACCAGCCTCAGTGATATTTCATAGGAGTCAAATGTGGCCTGCTGACCTTAGTGATTAAGGAGTCTGGGTGCTAGATTTGAGTCTCTGCCAAACAAGGTTAACAATCTTTTTCTGTGAAAGATGTGGAGGACATGGGAAATCCAGCATATACAATTAGTCTTTATTTTAGGTAAAGTGGATGATGGACACAGAAGCACACCAATAGCTCAGCAAGATGCTGAAGGAGCACTGTTTGTCAGTAGTGTCAAAAAATGGATGACAAAACTGGCTGAGGAGAGGGATACAGCAAGCAGACAGCAGCGGTCTTATATCAGAATAGGACTTGCACTGAGCATGGTTGCCCTGAGATTAACATCTGCTACTGTGACCAAGATTATTCTCCCTGGTTATTAGCAAGCAGTGAAAATAGTATCATAGAGTCATGGAATCATTTAGGTTGGAAAAGATCTTCAAAATCATTGAGTCAAATCATAAACTGAACACTGCCAAGTCCACCAACCTTGAAGCTGGTACAAGACACATTAGGTGCAGAAGCATACAAGTAAGATATTACTGGATCAGAGTTTAAGGAAAGAAAAACCTGTATGAAATTATGTGTTTAGGTAAGAAATGTACAAGAAATCTAAATAGCTACACTACAGAGTATTTATTCCACCTCTGATATGGCTCGGGCAGTAGTCTGTGAAGAGCCTCAGGTTAGATCCGCAGGGAGACTTAGATATCAGACAGGCACTGTTGAATGTTAAATCTAAAATTGCATCCTCACAATCCGTCGGTCGGCTGCTCTTGTCTTGGAAACACATGAAGGCACTAAGTCTTTGTGCTTCCATCACTAACGCCACTTGTGTCTCCAAGCCTACTCTGCACAGCAATGGGTAAAAGGTCTCCAACCTGCCTTCAGATGGGTTTGCAAATGTAATTGTCACACCACAGTGCTGTGCAGAAACCTGAAGCTGTGAAGGCTTGCTGGACTGATGCTGCCAACAGGCAGGGAAGTCAGAGCAAATGCCTGCACCATAATGACTCCCAAAGAGCAGGCTGGCTTAACAACACTCTGCTCTGAGAACAGCGACAGGCAGGAGACACCTGTCTGCTGCGTCTGCTGAGGGGCTGAACAGAGATGATGAAGGTCTGGTTTCTGCAGGGATGTGCAGCTGGGTGCCCATCTCAGGCCATGCTGAAGGGCTCTCACAAGTAAGATAAATCTTTCCTGCCTCTTCTTGCCTATGAGATCTGAGCTGATAAGAATTTTCTGGAAATGACTGACAGATTACTCTGAAAGCTAAATAGGGAAGGTAGTGACTAATTCCACCTGTTGATAAATTGCTTAATGCTGAAAGCATGCACTTATTAGGATGAGCAATGTTTGAGTCCTGCCTTGGTGAAGAGGATCCTGGACCTTATCCAGCCTCCCAATAATTTCTTCAAGCAGAGAGTGGCCATGAGTTCTGTGGCAAGACTCACTGGGTCTCTTCTGCAAAGCAGCACAGCCTGACTGCTGCAATTGAACATGTATTGGTCCTGAGAGAGAACAAAAAAAATCCATGTTTGTCATATAAAGTGAATCTGAAGAAGTTCTGAGTCTGCTCCAGTATCTCTTTCTAAGTCTTGATACTGGATGTGCCTATAAAGACTTCCCAATTTGATGCTTAATTTTACTAACTCCTCTGCACTCCTGGTACACACAGGAAGTAGAGAAAGCTTCCTTTGCCAGACTTCTGTGCCCATGTAGTTCTGAATACCCTGGGCTGGAAAATGGCATGAAGGTTATTTTCAAACCCACAATTATGGATTTATCTAACTTAATTCTTTTGCAATTTATCAAATGAAGGAAAGGAAAAATGATCTTGTGACTGAAGCAGAGGGCTGGCATTCATGAGCTTGGGACTTTATTCATCTGTTCCCTGGGTTTCCTGCTTGGCCCTGGGCAAACTGCAATCTGCCCATGCCAACATTTCCTTCTCTGTAATGTGCAGATAAGGGTGCCTACTTCACAGGGTTTGTGTTTAAGCTAAATTCATTATAATATTCTCATATCCTGCGGATTTTTTTTCCTGAGATTTGCACTTGTACTGGAAGTATAAAGAAATATCTTAATCATTATTGCTAACAATAATGATGAATGCACTTCAGCTTGGAATGCACGCCTCTGACATGTTTGTTTATAGCTTCAGAGCATAATAAATAATTCTGTAGATACAATCTCTTCATCTTGTTCCCCAGCCCTCTGCTCACCCTGCGTGAACCTACAGTCACACTGGCAGTCCTAGACCAGAGCTTCAGGGTTAGCTTGGCCTGCCACATTCCCTCATGGAGTTTATAATCAGTAGGATAATCTCTAAGCGTAGCCTCCCTCATCAGAGTATTACCCTGCCATGGTTCCCCAGGCAGCAGCATTTGAGGGGAAACACAGCAACATATCTCTCCCACAGGTCAGCAATGCTCTACATAGCTCCACAGGCATATGAAGAGCCTACACAAATTGTGGCAATTATAATTCCATGCTTTTGGGAGTGTGAATAGTATTGACCTCACCATATTCTTGTGGCTGCGTGTACTGATGGTCTCTTCTTCTCTCACTGTATCCCTCCCATAATTTTATGCTTCCTTCTCTCTGTTTTTTCCTGTCAGTCTCCCCTGAGAATCTCAAATTACCTCATTTTTTTCCTTTCCTCTGATGTGTTCTTCATCCCTTCTCCCTTCAACTTAGTATTTTGTCAATTTGTCTTTCACTTCAGAGAGCTCTGCTTTGTAAAAAATAAAATAAAATAAATACAGATGGGTTACAGTGTTTGCTGCTATCCAGAATCCAGTGGTAAACTCCACTAAGAATGTCTGCAGGAGATCTGGTTCTCACTGCTTTGAAAAGATTCCAAGGAAATGGGGCATGACAGTAACTTGAGGAGAACAAGCTGCCAATATTCCATTTAAAGACTGGTGCAAACTGTGAGACAGTCCAGCTGCAAATTAGTTATTTTTAGAATACATACCCATGATGATGTGGCCACCCTCCTCTCATGTGCTATGAACAGTGGGCATTAAACACAGTGGGTATCATATGTCAAAGAGTAGGTGGGTCCCAAGAGATGAGGGGGACCACAGTCCTCAGCCACATGTACCGTACATCATTTTTCCTTGTAAATGAAGTGTGTGGAAAAGAGAAGTCTCAGTGAAATAGAGGGGTTTTTGTCAGGCTTTTGTATTCCTCTTTTTCTAAACTATTTATCACATTTTCTACTATCAACTTTCTCAATGCTGAACAAGACACCATGTTAAAATATTTTTGAATTGGAGGGAAATTAATTTCCCTTCCTTCTGTCTGAGCTGGTTACTCAAGTCCCTTGGTTGTCTTTCATTTTCATAATTCTGCTAGCATGTCAGATGTTTTTTATCTCACCTCTCAACCAAAGAAGTTCCTCATCCTTGCAGACCAAGTCTTGGTGACTGGTCATGACCACGATCTCTCTGTCCCACGGCATGTCCAGGCTCCATCCTGACTTTTCTATTTGGGAAATCCTAGTTCTCAGCTGTTACACTGTGACCCTTTTTAAACAGTGATGTCACCCACACTGGCTCATGCCCTCAGTAAGATGATGGTGGATATGACGGTGCTGGTTGCAAGTTTTGCACTGAGACCACAAGGCAGAGAGTGTCTTGATGTCATCCCAGAGCATGATATCCACCAATCAGATCAGCATGTTCTGGCCAGCTCAACACACCAGCTTACCTTTCAAGTTGCTTCATAGAGAGATTAAGTTTTCTTCTTTTATGCTGCAATAAGGGAGTAAAGAAGACTCGCTTTTAAGATCTAGTTTCAGAAGATCTGTCCTGCATCAAAACAGCTGAGTTACCTTGATTGAGTTACCTTGGCCCAGAGCACTGATTTGAGGTGACAGTTTCTTGGAGGAGCTGCACCACGTATTTTCTGTCCTTTAGTTCCCCGTATGCAAAATTTCCTGCTAAGAACAAACACCTTCCCATCTGGGATTCATGAGGCTCCTTTAAAGTGCCATGAATATTTAGCAACTCTATTCTGCTTTTCCCTTAATGGTTGTCTGCCTGAGGACACGTAGAGGTGGAATATTCTAAATAACTGTAAATTGAAGGAAACAATCCCTTTCTCAAAAAATCTCTCAGGGTAAAAATAACTAGAGAAGTAAAAAATGTGGGGGAAAATTAAATAGCAAGTCAAAGAAATGAAACTTATTTATTTATCATCAAAAAATATCTTGCCTGTAATTCAGTTAGCAAGTGCAAATGGCATACTGGCTATGTCATAGACACTGATGTATACCCAGATGTGTTTAATATTTTTCCCTCTGCATAAGGACAAATATAGGCATTAGCAGAGGTGTAGGGCAATGTAAGGTACTTACAGGTAAATTTGCTTGCTGGCATATCTCTGAACAAAATTCAAGTGTTGTAAATAGAAGGCATCAATGTAATTTATTTTTAACTTTGAAAGAAAGTTCACAGAATCACAGAATCATTAGGGTAGGAAGGGAGCTCTGGAGATTGCATAGTCCAACCCCCTGGCAGGGCAGGATCACCTAGAGCAGGTGACACAGGAACGTGTCCAGGTGGGCTCTGAAGGTCTCCAGAGAGGGAGACACCATGACCTCCCTGAGCAGCCTGCTCCGGTGCTCCGCCACCCTCAACGGAAAGAAGTTCTTCCTCATGCTGAGGTGAAACTTCTAGTGTTTTAGTTTATGGCCCCTCGTCCTGTCGCTGGGCACCACTGTAAAGAGTCTGGCGCCATTCACTTGGCACCCAGCTTTGAGATATTTATATGCATTATTGAGGTTCCCTCTCAGTCCTCTCTTCTCCAGACTAAACAGTCCTAGTTACTCCAGAGTCTGTCTCCTCACAAGAGAGATGCTCCAGATTCCTCATCATCCTCCTGGCTTCCCACTGAACCCTCTCCAGTCACTTCTTGTCTTTCTTGTACTGAAGAGCCTAGAGCTGGACAGAGGTTTTCAAGATGTGGCCTCACTTGGCCAAGTAGAGGGGGAGGATTGCCTCCCTCAACCTGCTGGCCACACTCTTCCCAATTCACCCCAGGATACCATTGGCCCTCCTGGCCACAAGGCACTGCTGGGTCATTGTCAACTTGTGATCCACCGAGACTGCCAGATCCTTCTCCACAGAGCTGCTCTTTAGGAGGTCAGCCTCCAGCCTGTGATGGTACTTGAGGTATTGCTCCCAAGGTGCAGGACCCTACACTTGCCCTTGTTGAACCTCATTAAATTTCTCTCCACCCAATTTTCCAGCCTGTCATGGTCCAGCTCAATGGCAGCACACTCTTCAGGTGTACCGGCCACTCCCCCCAGTTTCACATCATCATCAAACTTGCTGAGGTCATTGATAAAAAAGTTGAATAAGACTGGACCCACTATTGATCCCTGGGGAATGCCACTGACTACAGACCCTCTAACTCGATTCTACTGTTCTGATCACAAACTTTGAGCTGTGCCATTCAGCCATTTCTTTTTAAAGCCATAATGTTCATAAATATCAATGCTATAATGAATACAGTGAAGAAATACACTTCTAGAAAATTGTCTGGAAACGGATATCTCTGTATATGCACTTTAGTGAAGTTAGCTCAGTCTTAAGGTTTGAGAGTAGTACTCAGTAAAACTATGTACTTTATCATTGTAGGCAAAATGCTGGAAGCAAAATTAGGCATTGTATATACAGACACAATAAAATTAAACATTTTATGCAATAAGAGAATCTTTGTAATGTCTGAATAATAAAAGCTTTTCCTTGTAACTTCTCTAACCAGAACTGGAACTGAAAATTTTCATCTTAATTTTTTCTCTGATCCTTATGTGTTTCATCTGCCATAGTGAAGATTTGAAACATGTTTTCCACTCTTTCTAGTCTCCCATTCAAAGGGAAAAGAAATATTTCATCAACATTTTATTTTACTTTTTCTCCATATTTCTCTTTTTTTTTCGTATCACACCTTCAGAAGAAAAAGTTCCTCAAAACAAGTTGTCTAATCTGGGTTTCACATCTCAGCTGCTATTACTGTATAAATGATTTTGTTTAGAGAAAGCTTGGCAGCATGTGACACTCCATCATCAAAACCCATCAAGCCTCAGACATGTGTTTAGTGCCATCTCAGAGCCTTTGTCTATAGCAATTTGTTGTGTCCTTCAAAAAAACAGAAGTCAGATTTTGAGAACTTGCACCTATCAAATGCAGAGCTCCGCAGAGGGGATAAATTTTTATCTTTTTGACCAAAAAAAAATCCACTGCAGAAGAAGATTTTGAGAAAGAGCTATGCAAGGCAACAGATAGCAAGGTTCTGACTTTGGTAACAAGAGCAATAATAATACAATGAACTTTTATTTGTATTTACATGAATTAATTTCATAATTTAATTATGCTATTATGCCCATAAATTTGTATCAAATCCTACAACATAAAATCAAATTCCATTTAATGAAGACATAATAACACAGCAAGATCCCACTATGTAATTGCACTAAGGCCTTGATGAATAGCCAAATGAACTCGCTGTCCTTTCCCTTGTCCTTCAGTGACAGTCATTTGTTGTTCTGTTTGAACTGAAGCAATTTTTTTTCTGCAGTGTCAATGCTCACATTAATATTTCATGGTGTCTCCTCTGTAGCATGGGTAGGTTTTACCTAAAAGAGAGCATAGTGTAAGACCTAAGCACTAGAAAAGCCAGCCCCAAACTCTGCAGGAACATCATGTGCTTTGCCAGGAGACAGTTTCCTCTACTGCCGTCATGGAAAATTTATGGACATTTGAGATCTAAGGTGGCACTTTGATCTGCTGTATTTGCAACATGTGTTCAATCACCAGCTGATTTCAAAAAATATATTAAGTTCAAGAGGGCTCTGAGCTCATGGTAAGCAAAAGGTCATTGACCTGTGCTTTGATGGATATGGTTACTGTCTTTTTTTTTGTGGTGGCAGGCCCCTCTGTCAGTCACACAGCTGTTCTGACCTCTTTTCACCATTTGGGCCTCAGGATACACATGGGCTGAGCTGCATTGGTAGCCCTACTACTTTTTTTCTGGCGGCAGCCTTGCTAAAAGTTATTGGAGTAGAAGGGAGTGTGTGTTGCTTACATGTTTAACACATTGGATTTTTCAGAGAACGATACTGTCCTAAAGAAGAACTGCATAGGCTATCCAGCATGCAGATAATCTGTACCTGTGGCGTGCTGCTGTGGTACATGAGGGGCAGAGCTCTCTGCAGCTTTACATTTAGCTATGGGACCCTGGGAGAAAGGCCAACATTTACAACAAACACTTCCTCACTCAGGTCTGCAGTCCCTGAGACTGAAATATACCTATAGGCTCACACTTCCATTGTGTTTTCACAGACTCATAGGATAGTTTGGGTTGGAAGGGACCTTTAAAGATCTCTAGTACAACCCCCATTTGTGTGTAGCCTCCTGCCTTGGCTTGTTTCTCTTGCCCTATTTGGCTGTAAGCTCTTGCAGGTGGAAGGTACCTTTTGCTCAGCATTTGTAAAGAACATTGGGGTCCCAGTCCCACTGATGCCTCCAGATGCTGCTGGAATAGTAATGAATAGATTCACTGCATGTCCTTTGCATGTGAGCCGTGTTCTTCAGCCTTGCTTGGCTAGGTAAGACATAGTGATTTTCCTGCTTCCTAACTGGATAAACACTCTCAGCTGGCCAGAGTAAATTAATTTCAGATGCAAGTAATATTCAAGGGTCTCCATCGGCCTGTTTGTGCTTTTTGTTTTATTTGACTCTGTTCTCTTCAATGGCCAATTTGGCTAAATAGAGACAAAGTAGAAAGAAGTGAGAAAAGGTGTAGTTGAGCTGGTAAAACAGGCTTTCCTACGGCAAGTGGGTTCTTCTTATCTAGTAAGCAGGACTTAAGGGCTTGATTCTCTGATATCCTGCATCTTGTGACAATAGTAGGACGAAAGTAAATACCTTTCTTTAAGTTGGTAATTTTTTCTATCCCCTTTGCATTCAGGCAAATACTGATTCAAAGAGCCAAGCCAAAATCATCATAAATGAGTATTCATAAAAGAAAATAATGAGTGAAATGACAAAAGGGCAAAATGTATTCACCTACATGGCTCTTTCCTACGCCGACTGAAAGATTAGCTTTTGTAATCATGTTATTTAACGATCCCAGACAATGTCTAGCATTTCTAACCCATGTTGAAGTAGCTATTGCTGGTCTCCACACATTTTTAACCCATGATGTAAAAGCACTGCATAAAGTGAGCACTGTGCGTAGCGTAAGTGCACTCTTCTACTAAAATCCTGTCATCAGACGTGTTATTTTCATAGAATGAAAGAGTCATTTTGGTTGGAAAAGACCTTCAAGATTATCAAGTCCAACTGTAATTTTGCCAGTAATTGATATAAGTTACTTAAGCTTCTTAAAGCCTGTGGACAGATACCTTCAAAAAGTCTGAAAATTAGAGAGTTATGGTAGAAGGGGAGCCAGCAGTTTCATAATTTGTCTTGTTTTTCGTTTCTGGCAAGGAAAAAGGGCCTGGGAAAACTCTCCTGAGTTGAAATTACAGCTGTGTCACAGCAATGACACAAGCACAGGAAATAGCTGCCTTATAGCTGCTCGTTGGGGTCCCAGATGGCTTCGGTGACGTGCGCTCCAGCTTATGTGTGTGCATCAGGGGCAGCAGAGGAATGTTCCCAAAACCAGTGCTCCTTGGGCCAGCAATGGGTTTCTCTGCCCCATTCAGGCTTTCTGTGACAAGGGCGCTTGGAGAACTGTATGATTTTACAGGGGCTCCTATACCACTGCTTTACTTACTCCAGAGAAAAGTATCTAACATGAGGGACACTTCTATTGTCTTTGTCACAGGGAAATATGAAATACTTATGTCCCTTTCCAGTCAATTAGATAATTATGTAATTTTGCATCAAAAGAGCTTCAAGTGATTAAACTGTTGAAAGTGGTAACTTCAATCATAGGAATCCTCCAAGGATAATATTGTAGCCTCAGTACTAATAAATAATTGTCACCATAATAACAGGTAAAACAGAGGCATGTTACTTCTCAGTTGTCTTAATGGCTGCATAACCTGATAAGAAGAATACCATTGCTGATAGGTAAGAAAACACGATATTTTAATAGGTCAAATTTAAATTACTCTTTTTAAAAGGGTTTTGTAAACAAAGCAGTTCTTTTCTCAGGTATGACATGTTTGCGTGCTTCCTGCTAGGAAAATAAAATACTTGGGAATCAAGATGTACGAAACACAACACAAAAGAGAAATAGCATTTTAAATAAAAAAATCACTGGTGATCCACATGCTGAAAACTCCTGTCAGAGCTGGTAGTAGCAAACAAATTGGTGACATGGGTTTCATAACTTTATAGTGAATTGTTAAAACTAAAGGGAAAGTAATCACATCAAAGACTAATAAAATAGGACTAATATCTATAAAGATCTGAAGATATGCATATCTTTGTCTATTTTGCCTTTCTTTGTAATTTAAGATGCTAAGTTAGCTTATTGCTGTAAAATTATTATCTAAAATCAAATGCTGTTCTTTTTTTCACTGTTATCCCTTCTATTTTTGTATTTTATTACTGTTGCATTTAAATCCAGGTGTCTTGATTTAAACATTTTGCAAATACGTAGGATAAAATAACCCGGGAACTCTAATGGACAACTTTATGAAGCACATTGGATAAACGTAAAGCAGACATCACTAGTACTTATTTTGCAAAAACCTTTGATAAAATTTTTTTTTAAGGGTTGTGTAAGTACCAAGATAAGCATTGATATTTTTGTGTAATAGTCCTTTAATTTCTAAATTTCTAGGTTTTGGTGCTTTTTTTTTCCACAGCTTCAATTTCTGTTTGCTAGTATGAATTCATCCTCAAGCCAACATCCTATAGAGAAGCAGGAACCGAAAAAAGAGTGGAGAGAACCTGCAGTATTCTCCTATCACTCTGAAATTCAGTTACTCCTGACTTTTTCTATAATGATATATAGGAATTCTAATTAACAGTTCTGTAACTCTTTGACAGCAAAACAGTAAACATTTGTAAAGTTCTTTCCTGGTTCTAAACTCTGTTTCATATCATTACTTTTTATTTCAAGGTGTATAGACTTACAGATGAGAAAGACGACAGAGTAAAAAATGGTGTCTTGTAAGACACCTCTCCTAGTGTGTGTGAAGGTACTTCACAAACAGTTTCATCTTTGCTTTTTTTCTTTTGAAAAATTATCTTAATGGAGCTGCTTGTCTGGTAGAAGGGAGGCAGCTAATGGTGTGTGGACAGAAAGGAAAATGTAGGTGATGTAGTAGGAAATTGAGAGAATGGCAGATCCCTCACTTCTTCAAACATATGCACAGATACACTGCACTTCACAAACGCTCCATAATTACGGAGAGATAGTGTAACACAGAAACAAACTCTTTAATTACATGTCCTGCTGGCTGCAGCAAATGATGGGTGTTTGGTTGGGAATGGATTAAAGAGATATGTAAACATATTTTTTCATTCAGGCACTGGTTTTTTTTCCTTGACAAGCCATTAGGACAAAGTAGGAGGCACACATGGAATGAGGACATGCTTAGCACTCATCTTCAGAGCTGGGCAGAGATAAAGTCTGTGTTGCCCTCCTTCCCTCCCCTCCATGACTTCTGCAGAGTACGAGTAAAACGCGGTTGGTTGCTCCTCAAGGAAAAACTTGTCCACATGTGCTCAGAGCAGGACATCACTACGTACTGGATCAAATGCTGGCTGTGGCTGAGGCTTTGTTCCTGGTCCAGGGTCTCCCCTGGAGATAGGAGATGTGAAGAGGAAACAACCCCGAAGGCCTGTGCTGGCAGGAGTCTGGAAAGCTGCTGTTGGCAATCCATGAATGCAGTGGGTTATTGGCTCTGCGGAGCTTGCAGGACAGCTCGTGTAGCACAGAATGTCATACATACATTTTTTCAGTTCAATTTGAGACTGATTCTCCCTCTCCTATTTTTAAAGCAGAATGACATAGTTGATTTCAGTGTGCATGCACAGGTTTACTGCTGAGTTTAGTAAGCCAGCTCATTCAGACATTCCCTTCACCTGAATATGTGGTTACAGCTGTGGAGTGCAGAGGGAGGAAGAACAGCCTTTTCCCACCAAATATGATGCCACAGGCAGACTGCACACTTGGACAGAGCAATTAAGATCCCACACACAAAATACTGTGAGTTGGGCTCAGGTCAGATCTATAGCCCACACATAGTGACTTATAAAACAGTAAACCAGTAATAAACCTGAAGAGACCCCTGATGCCTGTTTCTGCTGTGCCCCAAGCATGGATGACCACTCTTTCTTGCTCCAAGCAGGTGGCAGTGTGGTAGGGACTCGATCCCTTTGCTCTGGGGTAGCCTAATTCTCAAGTAGCAGTCACCTCCCGTATCTCCCAAAGATTCCCTCTAAACACATTAGCTAGAAGGAGCTACACGAAAGCTGGACAGGGGTTTTTAACAAGAACATTTAGTGATAGAACAAGGGAGAATGGCTTCAAACTGGAAAAGGGTGGGTTTAGATTATATATTAGGAAAACGTCCTTTACTGTGAGGGTAGTGAGGCACTGGAATAGTTTGCCCAGAGAAGTTCTGGATGCCCCAATCCTGGAAGCTTTATGCAGCCTGGTCTAGTGGAAGGTGTCACTGGCCATGACAGGGTTGGAATAACATGATCTTTAAGGTCCCTTACAGCCCAAACCTTTCTGTGATTCTGTGAATCACAGCAACCATCAGAGCTGCTCCTCAGCTGGGAAGAGCAAGGAGTCAGCAAATGGCCCAGCCCTGTAGCAAAGGGCAGCTGGGAAACAACACTGAGAGTGGTGTCTGAGCCTCTATCTTTCATCTGCCATCATCTTCCTCCTGCCAGAAAGTTCCCTTGAGCAGGTCGTGCCCAGGTCAGGTTTGCTGCCCAGGTAGCAGTGCTGTCTGGCCAGGTCCAGCCCAGCCCAGGGCGTTTCTGCGAGGGTCACGCAATGTGTGTGCAGCACTCGACAGCTCTCGCAAAGGTCTATCTTGAGACAGCAGCGGTGACATTAATAATGACTGGTCAGCCTTCATTAAGTGATGATGTAACTTAATTAAATTCACTGCAACTGGATCACCAGTTTTGACCTTTTTTTTTTTTTTTTTTTTTTTTTTTTTTTTTTTTTTTTTTTTTTTTTTTTTCCAAAGGAGTAATCTAGAGACAATCCAGAGTCACCAGAGAGGACAGCCGGACAGCCAAATTAAATATTCAGGTTGGAATCAACCTAACAGGCAAGGTTAAGCCTGGCTTTGGGCATGGATTGAACAGTATGGTCAGACATATTTTTTACCTCAGCTGCTGTGAGCAAGCCTGGCTTTAGTGAAGGTCACACAGCCATTTCCAACCATGCATAGTAATAAATCCAGAAAACTGGTGAACTTAAAATAATGCAGCAATCTCTACACTTGCATAGGTAGAAATACAATATTATTTTATACTGCTTTACCTAATTCCATGTGGAAATGGAAAGAAATGTTGAATGACCATTAATATGGTCATATTCATATGCCTGTACAGTGGCCTCTACCTGAGGGCTTTTACTCCCTTGGTAATTCCAGTTAAAAAGAAATTCCATCTCTAATCTAAATAGTCAGACCAGTAAAATATTTGAGGCACAAAGCAGGCCTGAGTGGGTGTGCCTGCCCCTGTAGTCAATGCCAGTAAGATAGGAAGGGTCTGTGCTATTTTAAACACAACCATTAGCTACTTTTCCTGCAACACCCCTGCATGTACATCCAACATGGTGTGCAAAATGGGCAGTGAGGAAGCTGACGAATTTTGTGTTTGAACTTTCATAACCCCCTCATCTGATGTGCTGCAATCTCTGCTATAGTGAGACTTCTTTCTTCCTGTGCCCTGAAGAAATAAGTTCTCATTGCTTTTTGTAGAGTTAAGAATGAGAAAACACTTTTCAACTTTACTTCTCCTTTTTTT
>VZRL01006239.1:176313-199442 GCA_013397895.1 Origma solitaria | reverse complement strand
TTTTTTCTGCTGACCCTTGTGGACACTTGTAACCCACTAGATCTCACTAATTTTTACTCATTATTTTTCCTTGGTTCCCTCCCACTGTCCTTTGGTCTTTTATCTTCACCCAGATTTGTCAGCCTTCCATTTCAGAGCCTAGTCTTGTTTCAAATTCTCCTTAATTCTAGAGTTTTTCAGACTTGTCCATTCCTGGAGTTCGGGATGAAGATTTAGCCTTCTGTCTCCTACCCGTCCCTCACTCTGGGAAGAAATGTGACAGCACACAGGAGTCATATGATTTTTGAATGCTTTCATGCTCTGGGATGGCTTAATCTGTTTTCTTCCCCCAGCAGCCACTTTTTGCTTCTTCACACTGTTTTTCTGGAGTGAATCTGACTGCTGCTGCAGGAGGACAAGCCAGGCTAGCCCTCACTCTCCTGACACCCTTCTGAAAAGCCAGGCTCCTACAAACCCTGCCTGACCCAGGTGCCATCTGATTTCAGCCCATGCTTCTTATCAACAGCAATAAGGAGTAGTTTGTTATCCTTTCCATCCAGGTATCTTCATCTGCTGTCCATATACCAACAAAGCTTTAAAACACTTCTGTGGCATGTTAGTATATAGGAAGTGCCCAAGACCATGCAGTGAAGGACTAGGAAGAAAAGATAAAGAGTTAATGTCACTGGTTAGACATCTCTTTCCTCTTCTGGACTCCTTCCTCTGTGACCATGTACAAGTCACAATATTTCTGTGACTCAGTTTCCACTTCAGCAATGAAGTAATAGTCCCTGCTTTCTAGGAATGCTGTGAGGATAATTCTTCAACCATTGCGTAGTGCTTTGGGATCATCTCTCAAAAAAGTCACAACAAGTGACAGCAAGAGTCCAGGCCTCTGTCCTTGACTGTTTTAGTTCACAGCATGAAGAACCTCCTGTAGAGGGTTCACTAGCCTCAGCTCTGATGACACACTTGGCACTATCCTCATCTGGCACAGAAAAAGGCAGAAAAAAACCCGTTTTCTCTGTGAGTGTCTATTCGAGCTTTGTATGTTCTAACACCTTCCATGCACAAGATATGTTGTGCTGTTACTAAAAGACAAGAATTCGAAGAAACATAGGAGTTAAAGAAGTGGCTACCAGACAGTAAAACTGGAATTGCATAGTCTGTATTTGTGCAGGGGAACAAGTGTCATTCCATGGAGAAATGGTGAGCAATTACCGGTTCCAATTTGTGGTAGGATTTTTATTTGAATGAGGATTTAATCTGTGATTTATATATCTGAGTTCAGAGGAATTGTTATTATGTCTTGTCCTGAGGTGGCTAATGAGCCTTTTTTCCACCGATGGGTGCACGTAGCTCTTGTCAGCAAGAACCGTAGCAATATTTTGGTACCAACAGGGAAATAACTCCTAGTGCTTAGCAGTATTTCTGAAGTGAAATGAAAAGCAGAAAGCTGTTCTATTTTATTCCTCTTCTCCTTTTGGGAGCCAGAGCAGCTCACTGTGGCTTAGTCAGTAAATCCCCAGCTGGGATTTGAAACTCATGACATCAGAGAACAAAGCATCTTTGCTGCGCTGGTGTAGGCAGCAGTGATGTGTCATTGGCCACCACGCACATGTTAGTGTGTCATGAGGGTTCAGTTCTGTTTTATGGACAAGGAGCAACCTTATACTTTGGTACTATGTAAACACTATGTCTATTCATGGGCTCTCTCCTTGGGTAATGGTTCTCACATACAAAGTAGCAGCATGCAAAAGTCATTCTGCTGATGAATGAATTACTTTGATCAGAGCATTTTGTTAGTGCTCTTTATTTTTAGGTAGTGATAAAAGGAGCTTCTTTTTTATGAGAGTCACAGGCCAAGGAAGAAAAAACATTATTTGTATGAAGTCAACAGGAACTCATCCATGCAGTGGGGCTCCTGGAAAGCAGAAGGTAAAGAGTAGCATCCAGAATACTCCTTTATGCTGTAGCTATTTTTTGAATGTCAAAAAAATAGAGCAGGAGCACAGAAATTGCTGCCTAATATCATGTCACAAGTAATCTTAGCTCTATTTTCCTTTCTTAAAGAGTGCCCAGCTGCCACAAACTCAAAAATAATGGCCTTTAGTTAACAGTATCAAGACGTCCAGCTATTGCTCGGTACCTCCACACTAAATACCAAAATATGTATAAGGATTTTATGTGCAATTACCTCGCTCCAGCTATTCTACGGGACCTGTGTGTTTGCACAGACCTGTCCTGTGCAGCTTCCTGTTGCCAGGTGAGGTCTCATCCTCTCTGGCAATGGGGGGAAACATCTGTGCACAGCTCCCATGTGGTGGCGGATGCTGCATGGAAAAGTCCCAGAGCACCGCAGAGCGTCTGCATCCACCAGAGCTGCTGAGTTCCCCACATGTGGAAAACACACTGTGCTGTGCTGTGGCTTCACCTGGGTGTGAGTAACCTGCCTGGAGGTCACCTGCCAGGCTCTCCTGGTACAGTCACCCTTGGTCACCTGGGACCAGTTTTCACCTTACCTGAACCCAGCAGCGTGGGCATAGTGCCATGTCTTGGACGCCACCATCGAGGGGGAAAGCCACACGTGCTGGGCCCCAAGTGATCGACTGCTGCTTACAGGCATTGCTGCTCCCTGTGGAAATGTGCTTACAAGTTTTTTGAAGGTGAATATGTTGGTGTATTTTCATAGTCTAGCTTACATATGGTTCATATTTCCTGTGCTATTGCTGAACGTGAGTTGTCTCATTTCTGCTCCCCTTCCCTCTCTCTCTCTATTGCCTTTGATAATTCAAAACAGACTGTAGTTAAAAAGTGAATTATGCCCTTCTAAAAATCTTCTTACATTTTTATTACAACTCAGAGTATTCTTGTTATTACTCCATCTCTCCAGGAATATAATTAACTACTTGAGGGATTTTTAAAAGTTGCGTCATAGTCATTATTCCAAGAGTCTTTACTTCTACAATGGCAACTTTGAGCATAAAGATGAAAGTAACTGGCAAGATTTAAAAAAACTAGGTATTGGATCATGGCAGGAAGGAATCATCCTCTTCAAAGGTGTAAATGAGACCTAGGAAGAGAAGATAAACACACAAAAAATGTTAGAAAATTACCTATTAACCGATTTGGGAAATAGCAGCACAGAGGCTGCTGCCTCACAGTAAAGGTGAGGAAGTCAATCTGTTCATTCATTTCAGAAGGATTATTACAGTATATAATAACGTATGAGGGTAAACCTCGTATTTAAGCTCATCTTCTATGCATTCCGAATTATTGCCGTTACGTCCTCTTTCCCTGAACACTTTATATCTCACTGAAATTTATCATTTTCTTTCACAATTTTAAAACATTATTTGACAATGCTTTTGTACTAAAGTATTTAAATATGTGCATTCAGTGTCTCCATTGAGAATCAAGGCCAGACATAATGCTGTGCCATTGCTATCTGAAACCCTAGGCCTGTGTTGTTAACAATTGTAATGCTCTGAGCCATTACTGTAGAGGTTGTAGAGAAACTTGTATTAAGTCTTATTGTGGGCAACTGAGGACTTGACAGTTTCTGGAAAACAGCAACAAGTAAACTTTGAGAATGCAGACACTCAGTAATGACAAAGAATACCATACTTAGCAGAAAATGCTTGGGTATTGTGCTATGGCAGTAAATACTAGAGATGAAAAATCACCCTTGGGAAAGAAAAGCCTTTTCTAGCTGAATTTTTGTGAAAAATCTGAAAAAGGGACTTTAATTAAAAGCTGCATGTAGTAGGAGTACAATCCCATTGACATGTAACATAATATCATAGTGGCAGTCATCAGAGAAAGGGTAAGAGAGCAGAGTACAGATGCCATATGTAAATCTCTGTAGCCTTTTGTGCTTAAGTTTCTACCTGTCATTTTGAATCTGTGATAACATGACAAAGCAATGGTTTACAACCAAAACACTTTATTTTATTTTAAATAACCTCAAACAGTACAAAAATCTATTCACAGAAGCTAAAAAGCATAGAACTTACTTTGTGTTCTATGTATACTACACAGGTTTCACATTTAACAGTAACTCACTCAGGATTTTCAAAATTACACAGTCATCAGAGAGGGGTTTTGTGGTGTCTTGCCTAATGATAGCATGATAATCTATTCAAGAGCTAGAAATGGCCCCAAAGAAACTATTACAGTACAATAATGTACTGGAAAAGACATAATCAGAGCCCATAGAACTGGGAAGAAGCCTTCAAACAGAAGTGTTTTAACAGCGATTGTTCCCAGCAGAACTATGAAGCCTGTCTGGCTATACTCTGTTGAAGAGGAGTCTGAGAGGCACAAATATTCATGAACTTGGCTGGCAGCTGAGCAGCAGATTCCTGTGCTCCTGAGGGAATTTGAGAAGCACAAACTGCAAAAAAATCACCCAGAGAGAAATTAAAGGATGAGTTACAAGCACTAACAGCCTAGAGGTTGAAAGGAGTCTGTGCATCCAAGCAAATGCCCTGAGCCCCAAACCCCATCACAGTGGGGTGCCCTGACGTGGCTCAGACTTGCTTGCTTTGGCAAGCAGTAAGGACGATCAATACATGTTCATTTGGGGAAAAATTATTTTAAATAAAAAGGATATACCAAGAAAAAACATTTTTCATAACTAAATACACAGTTTTGGTCTTACTTGGTCTCCATCAACTCTTGCATTTTAAAGCACTGGGCTGTCCTAAATTTTGCGCAAGCCACAGACTGAGGAGCACAATTGTTTCATTAGCAGAAAGTGATGCCAGAGATGATGTCATGAGTGCACAATCGCCACTGAACATCCTGAGAAGCCAATATCAGGCAGAGATCCTACTGTAGGTATGGCAATAAACTGTTTCCATTTGGCATTCCTGCACAGCATAGGGTGTGAGAGAATAGGCCCTTCCTGAAATCCACAATTTTTTTCTAGTTCGGCTTAGTGAACTACATATGCCTAGAGAAATTCTGAATTAGTCAATGCTTCTGAAAGTTGCAGACTGGACTATATGGTACTGAATTTGCAAAGGGTTAAATTTGCTTTGTCCAATTAATGTCAGCAGCAACACAAAACAGGCAGCAGTTTTTAAGAAGTTGCTTAGTATTGCCCAGGATCAGGTCTGGCTGAATGAAGGGAGTTTGGGAGAGTTCTGAGAAGTCAGATAAGCTGCTCAAATATTTTTCTACAGGACTTCTGAATTCTTAAGGGTGTAGAATTTTGTTCAGCAGGTCTCAAAATGAACCAGTGCAATGATATCTTGATGGTTTCTTAGGGAGCCATGATTCCTTCCACAGGGTTTCCACTAGGGAGAAGTGAAAGAGCAATGTGTGTAAAGAAATAAATATTTTATGAGGGAACAATATCTAGTAGCTTACATGACCTTGTTTCTCACTGTCTCAGAGGGCAATGACACACAGGAATTCCTAGAAAAGCAAGTTGGAAAAAATATGTCAGATTTGAATGTGATTTACATCCTCCACAGAACTCAGTGCAGATAAGTATTTTGCTTGAAAACCTTAAAAATTTGTTGAGAAAAGAGGCATATCAGGCAGTGCTGATGCAGAGCAAATGGAAGGCTCTGAAAAGCCAAGTTCAGGTCAGTGCCAAGTGCTGAACCCCTCCACAACCACGGGAGGCAGGAGTGAGGTTTCCAAGCTAAAAAAAAAACCCAAAAAACCACCAAACCAAAAACCAACAACAACAACAAAAAAAACCCCAAACCAAACATGCTTCTATACATAAAAGAGCACAGGAATTTTCCATGGGGGTGGGGAACAACAATAGAGAAGTGATGACCTTGGGATGGCGCCTGGAGCCTGAACAGCTTGGCTATTGTATGGAAACAGCTGACTTCTGCACAGGAAGCAATCATTGCTGATTAGGGACTGCAAACCCCTATCTCTATTTTTTTCTGTCTTTTTTTTTTTTTTTTTTTTTTTTTTTTTTTTTTAGCGAAACAAGGTTCTTGCTTTGGGAANTGGTACGTAAGGCAAAGCTCCCGAGGGCTCTTCAGACTCTCAGCAAGCCCCCCCAGCCTGCTACACCCGGGTGCGTGCGTCACGGTCGGCGGGCAGGCAGCAGCCAAGGACCCTGCGGGGCCCTGCTGTCCCTGCGCTCCGGCTGTCAGGGGACATCGCATTCAAGGGCACAGGGTCAGCCTGCAAGGCACTTTTGGGGACACAGTCACCGATGTTCTGCAGTGGACCTGGGATGTGGCCTTCTGTTTCATGTTGACTCTGTGGGCTTGTTCCTAGGTAGCCCAGTTTAAGAAGTAATTTTCATTATTAGTGCTTTAATGTGTATTTCCCCTGCAACCTATTTTGAAACAGCTTGTATCAATGAGTTAAATGTTAAATTAATGCTAGATGGAACGTTGTCAATTTGCAGATGAGCTCCTTAAAAGCATACTGTGCGGAAAAGGTTCAGTCTTTACTGGCTCAGGAATATGGATGTGGAGAACAAAAGGAAGCACAAAAACAGCCTCCTGGAGAGCAAGAAAAATTGTAGGTTTAATTGCACACCATGAGTTTTGTTAAACTGATGTACGCTGAATGCACAGGGGAAAAAAGACAACCACAAACACTGCAGCCAGCTGGGAGGGGGTCAGCAGTGACGTGCTTGCAATTCTTGTTGATTCAGCTAGGAAAACCAGCTCCAAAGGTACGGGGAGCACTGAGTGGGGACGAAGGTGGAAGGACAGAAAGGGGGAAGGCACTGAAGAGCCGATTAAAGTTCCCCCCCTCATCTTCCAGTGCAACAACCAGGGGGGAAAAGGCAGAGGGGACAGCAAAGCAGCTTAATTAATTGGCTGGAAAAGCTGCAGAGGAAGGCAAGCCCAGCTCTGTAAACTGCCTCAGTCTCTACTTCGTCCCAGGAACTCTTACTTCGTCCCTGGTGCCACTGTGCTACACAAAACACCCCTGCCCGGGTGTTGCAGCTCATGCCCCACGAGGACCGCAAGTATCATGAAGAATTTAAGCAACTCCAGACTTAACCAACAGCAGAGCTAGGGTTTTTCAGATTTTAATGATGGATTTGTGTGTCTGTGGAGGCAGTTAGGGACTTAAGCTGCTTTAGGCTTATAATATTTAGTCTGTAGTTATGCTGGCATACTTTATCTAGTGACACCCACATTTGGTATTACGCTGCTTATTCACTGCCTGCCCAGTCCAGGGCAACCAAGAGATGCTGGGACCGTCCCACTGCGGTGCTTTACAGATCTCCTGCTGCCTGGTAGTTTCAGATGCTACGGCAAATTGCTAAATATGCAGCATTGTGACCAAGCAGCTGAGATCCATGTTGATGAAACATGTTACTTAGTCAATGAATTTGGCATGAAGTGATTCAGACTGCTATCAGCTAAAGGAAAGGAGAGGCCAAGGGAGGATAGTCCCTGTGTGATAGGACCTTTTTTAAGGTATCATTTAGCTAAATCTGTAGGCAGTTCTCTATGGAAATAAAGAAATACCATGTTTACTCTTTTACTACTCTGTTTGACACTCTAGACTTTTGGTTAATAAATTGGTCTTGTTTGTGATGATTGTGTGGCTTAATTTCCACTATGCTTTGAATATTACGCTCAGTGTAAGCAAGCAGAAGCAGCTGCTTAGACAGGTAAGTTTGTGGGAGGATGGTTAAAGCTGGAATTGAGTAAAGAACAATGTTAAAACTGATATGTTATATTCCTGCATCATCTCCTTTTAAATAATTTCCAGAAAATCTCACCTTGCTCTGCCGACCCTCTCTCAGGTATGCTCCCAAGTGTCAGTGCAAGTCTTTTAGGTACTCACTTCTAGAGGATTTAGACTGATGTCTTTTCAGAGATGCTTTGAGAATATTAAAAAATACTGCAAGCCTCTGTACAGAGTCAGGAATCAAAAGAATTTTTATATTAAGTATCTCTGAGATCTTCAGCCTTACAACATAGAGCACTTTCTTTCAAAACAGAGTATCCAAGAAGCCCCAGAAAACGGTTAGGCGTGTCTGGAAGTGACATGGCTGCTTTCTAAACAGTGCTTACCTTGAACATATTGTTTCTTTGAAAAGATACAGTCATACTAAGACAGGCTTAACCATATGGTATTCTTTACCAGTCTGCTCCCTTGATTTCTGCAGTGTGAGAACAATATTCTTCAACAGTGTCTAGTTTCTAAAATAATGTCTTAATCTCATAAATTTGACAAATTAAAGGTTTGGTTTCTATTCTATTCTATTTATCACAACACTAATACCATTTCTAGGATGACTACCTTTCCAGTGGAAGATTTCAAGGCTGGAATTGATTTCACCTAGTTTTAATCATCCATAGTTATGGGAGTAGCCTCAGCCTAAGCCGGGAACTGTCTTCAGACAACTCAGATCAAGAGGAAAATTCATCCTTTCCTGGTTCAGGTCTATCAATTCACCCTGAACCTCCCTGTGTGAGGCATTAAAGCTTCTGATGGTACCCAAATGTCAGCCATGGAAAAAAACACGTTGAATAGATGTCACTGTGCAGATAACCCTATACATGTGTCTATTGGTAGCGGTTATTGTGCTTGTTTGCTCATCAGATGCTCAGTTATTTAGGATAACTGAAGCTCTAAAACTGCTCTTAGGATAGTTTTTATACAGTGCTCTTGGATGAGCATTAGATGCTTACACAGCACTACACACAGCAAAGGCCTAGCATTACCCAAGTCTTTGGGCATCATTGTTAATTGTTAGTATTATTACCGAGATTCTTACTGGCCATATTTTTTCTTAATATTTAAGCAAAAATTTCCTTTGGTCACAGAGCTGAATTGCTTTCCCCTTACTACAGTAAATAACTATTTCAATAAGTTAACAGTCTCTTGATTTCTCTAATATATATCCTGATGCCCTTTGCTTAGCATACCCTGAACTGTCTTGGTAAAAAAATTACAAAACATTATAAAACATTTAATTCCCCCCTTTTCTCATTATTTTCCTTGTTATTTTCTTGTGTGTGATTTTCCTTTCACTCTGCCTTTGCCTGAAGTTCTGATGCAGTGTGTGGGGCAGGCAGACTGCCTTCCTGCCTGCTGAGTCCCTGCCCCAGCTCAGCCTCACCCACGGCTCTGAGCTCACCCTGGAAGCCTCATGATGTCTAGATTGAGACAGACAAGAGATCAATAGTAAAAAGAGACATTCTTCTCCCTTTCAGACTGGATGGCACGTAGTCATTAGAGGCAGATGGAAGTAAGGAGGCTTTTTTAGAGTGCCTGAAAAATCGGCACAGAGGAGATCTGCCAGTAGTAAGTATTTCTAGACATGAAAATTTAAAAATAGATTTTGCAACTAAAGTGGACAGTGAGAGGATGATACTTTTTTTTTTGTAATAATTTCCTCCTCCCACATAACACACCATCCATCCCCACATATCCTCGGTGCCTTTTTGGTCTGATATTTTCCTCTCTTTATGAGCCTTTCAAGATGGCTAAGCAGTGGAGCAACCCCCAGCTACCAAAACCTGCACCATGTGCTCCATGCCCTGCACTCAGGCCTAAGACTCAGTAATTGATTTGTGAGAGGGCAGCTACTTCTATTTCCTTCTTACCTGCCTCATTCCCCCCAGTCTGAGTCTTTCTGAAATACTTCTGGGAGGGAGATGCCAATTAAGTGGAGCACATGTCTATCTCTTTCCATTGGACCCTACAACAGAAAGGGGACTTATTCCACAGGATTTGATAAGAACATTTATTCCTCAGAAATAGCTCAATTTTGTCCTTATGCTCCCATGTTCAGTTCTGCACTTGTCCACATGGCAGACTCATAGGGCACTCAATTTGCACTTACAGCCAGCCTAGGCTTCATTACAAGACTCCACGAACAATCAGAAATCCTGCAAAGCCACAACCTGAAAAGTGGTCAGTAGCCATATGACAAGAAAAGTACCATTGGGTTGAGTTGCTCTTACAGTGTCCCAGCTGATGGCTGAGGTGACTCTGCCGTAGGGACAGTGCCCTTCTCAGCTGTGTTTCTTGTCCCATCTAATCTGCCCATCACGGTGAAACAGCACTCGGTGTTCTAGCCCTTGTAACTCCCAGTTACAGAATCGCTCTCCAGGGCTGTTTAGCGTCATAAGTGTAGGTGGCCTTCCCTTTCCAAAGAAGCTCTGAACAGCAGAGCACATTGCATCACCACAGCCAGCTATGAAATGCTTTTAGACCCTTCTATAATGAGAGCACTATTCTTATGGAGAGGGAAGGAGAGAGAGGTAATTCGACATATCATGCACTTCCACCAGAGGCTTCTGAGGATACTGTTATTACTAATGTCTACTGTTTTCCAGAGCCTGGAATAATGCCCACCCTCCAGTACAATTTGTGCCTGCTTTAAGGTGCTGCCATCCGTCCCTCTGGAACAAACACAGGAAATGCATCAGGAGGCCTCGGCTGCAGATGGAAAGCACATCACCGAGCGGCACTTACACTGCGAGATCCCCCAGATGAAAGTCTATTTCAATGAGCATTGTGTTTCAAGGTCCACTTCCTCCGAATCTGGAAAGCTTAAGAAGGAACATCCCACTTGTGTCTGCCGACACAAAGGGCTGCTGTGGCTCGGGAGATGTTATCGGCCTTCCCGTGCCATGGCAGCAGCCTTCTAGTGGCGTCTCCCAAGAATTACTCATTGTTCCCGGGAAGGCTTGACTCCTCTGGGTGGGATCTCATGGCATCCAGTTCAGATGGAAGTAGGTGTTGCTGGGAGGCCAGCCAGACTCACGACAAAGATCTCTGGCTATGGGGGAGTTTCACTGGGGGACCAAGCTAACAAAGTCCATAGTGATCACAGAAGTGAATACTGATTCATAAAATGCATCCCTTTTTGCTGGTTGCAGTTATTAAGTACCGTTTAGAGCAATCAGATGTGAGTCCTGGCTCCTGGGCTGAGCCTCAGAAATGTCTTTGTACTTCTTTTATTTTTTTAATGTACTCAGGCACTATTGATTTCTAAATACTCTCTCGCACAGTTGCTAACTTGGAGTTCAGTTATGTCATGGCCTTAAATGAGGAAATAAGGAGTGATCCATGCTTTTAAAGATCATCACTTGAAATCCAGGGCTTCTGGGAGACACACATGACCCTTGAAAGCTTCTAGTAGGGTTCAGCTTGCAGAAGCCTCTTGCAAGGTGGATCATGCTCATATTATCCTAGTGTCCTGTCTCTAAAATTAGAGTGGAGGTATAAAAAGCAACTTCCCTGGGAGACTTCCTAGAACTGGTGCTTCTGGTGCCAGCTGAAGATACTGGGAACAACCACTTTTCTCACAATAGTTTGGCTTTGTCTTCCGGACTGCACCTTGAAGCACAAAAGAGGAAAAGGAAAAATGACCTGAACATTTCCGGAATTTAGCAAATCTTTGATTTGCAGTCTGGCAGGCTCACATTTGAACTGAGGAATTTATTCTTTTTATTTCCTCATCTCTCTTCTGTCATACCAGTAAATCCATCTCTGGTTTCTCCTCATCTCTTTTATTTTTTTAGGAGGTTAGTGGAAGATAAACTGCAAAGGAAAAATGTCCGTTGGCAGTGATTTCTTACATATAAATGAAAAATATTGAAAACATATGTTTTGGAGAGGTATGGGAGAAAGGCAATAGAGAGAAAGAGATACAGCCTTTCCAAAAAGAAAACTTCTAGTCTGCCTTGCAAGCAATGGAAATTCCAGTTTTAGAAATTGTGCTACAGGCTAATAGCGCACAACATTGTTGGCTATGGCACATGGAAAAAAAGAAAAAAAAAAGCTTTTGTAATTCTGTCTCTCTTGCCAGAGGAATGACATGAAGCCAGTCAAGCACATCAGGGGGAAATGTTAATTTTCCACAGATACAGTCTAAGAACATTCAGCTAGTACTGGTCATGCATAACTATGCTTTATACCCATGCCATAGAGGTATATCATGTTGTTCGGTAAAATGTGAACTTCTGAGTTTTCCATTGATGGCAAACCTGCAAGCTCCAGTTAGTTAGCATCCCAACAATCAGCATGTAGGGAGCCCGGAGGACCAAGGACAGGAGTTTGTTGCATAGTTTTCCTAAAATAACATTGTTATTTTGTGTAGCATATGCTACAACTCCGTGGCAACACAGCCAGGGAAAATGGTGACTGAATGGTGACAATGATGTTGAATTACCTTCTGATAACCTCACTCACCCCATTTCGGGACCAAGTGTCATGCTAGTCAGCTGCTGATGGCATACTGCCATCAGTTTCCTTCAGACTGAAGCAGAGAGAGGTTTTGAAAGGACTGCTGACAAATAAAGCCAAATGTATGCCTGGAATAACTTTCTCATTCAGTGGTTACCACAGGATTAGATCTGGTCTATGGCTTTGTTTAAACCACTTTCTCAAGGATGCTGTGCTGTTTCTCGGGAGGCAGGTGAGAGTGCTTCTGACCCTTGAGCACAGTAATCAGTGCAATGTAACCTCTGTGGCTCCTGGAGTACACCACACTGCTCATGGAGAGAGAGAACGATAATATTAACAGCTGACATGATGGCAGAAGGATAAACAAAAAATAAACCATTACAAATGCATGGAACTGAGAAATGCGAGGTATCCCCGCATGAAATCCCCAGTTCACTTACAGCCTGAGCTGTAAATATTTGGCACAGTTTAGCAAAAGAGAAAAGAATAAATCCATAACTGTTTTTCCATGTTGGAGATCAATTTATGGTGGGTAATTCCTAATGCATGTCAGAGCAGTCTGTAGAATGTCAATGAGTGCTGTTTCCTTGGGCCATGACGGGTCAGTTCATTTGTTAAGGTTCCGCAGGGCTCAAGGCAGCTCTGTGGGTACCCTCTAGTAGTTGGATACACCGAGAGATAAACAAAAGTCCAGTGACATACAAGACAGCAATGTATTTTCCTCAGCTGTGCAACTATGAAGCTGTTTCTGAGCATCTCCAAAGATGGAGACTCCCTTTTTACAAGGAATCATACAGAAAAGACAAGAGGTATTTGCTACAAGTTACACCTGGGGAGATTCCAACAAGAGGGAAATTTTTCACAATGAGAGCAAACGGTCAGCCATTGGAATAACCTCCCTAGGAAAATTGTGGATTCCCCAACACTGGTCACTTTTAGGATTTGGCTGGACAGGGTTCTGGGCCATTTTGTCTAGATTGTGCTTTTGCCAAGGAAAGTTGGATCAGATGGTCCTTGAGGTCCCTTCCAATCTAGTATTCTATGATCTCTCTCAGAATTGCTGCCCACTGCTGCAGGTGGCAGCTGGCTGGAGCCTCTGAGGCTTATGGGATTGTATATAAGTGCCCCAAAATAGAGGTTGGATAGAAGTTAAATATCTAAACTTTCCATGCCTGGCACTGCCTAACTCCCACCGATTTGTGAGCTTCAAGGTGATGCACTTTGGAGACTCTCAATCAGTGCCTATCTATGTGTTTAGGCATTGACACCTTTGGGTGGCAATGGGAAAAAAGCTTTATCCCTGGTGCCAAAGATGAGACTAAAGCAACCAGGAGTTAAAAATAAAACCAACGTGCTTGGAAGGAAGAAGGGGTCTCCCCAGATAACCAGAACAGCAAGGCCTTCATCTTCTGGAAAAACATGATCTTTATTGTGCAGCACCCAAGCCTCCTGGAACCACTGCCAGGGGATCTTAGCTGCTCACTTTGGACTTACTGATACTGAGGGAGTGACAGCTCTGCTGCACAAAAGCAAAAAGCTCCTTTGGAAGCAGTACAACTCTTCCGTGAGATGGTGATAAATACAGATAGCTTCTGGACTAGGCTAGAAGGCTGCCAGCGAAAGTGACTTGCTGAGAAAATTTATGTACTTTTGTCACTTTGCTAATCTGCAAGTTGAAAGTGACTTCAAGGCAATTCCAGACTGGGCAGGTCTGACAATAGAAACAGACAGACATGGCAGAACTTATTAGCAGAATTGGGAAACAAATACTAAAACCAATGAGCATGATAGATACCATTTTCTTGGCTGTGTATTCCTTTTCTTCCCCACTCAAACCCATGGCACTGATGACATGAATATTTCTTAGACTGTTCTCATTCAGTATATATACATATATATATGTATATCTACATATATATACATATATATGTATGTGCATATATATATATATAACAATTTCTGGTGTTAAATAGAAAAAAAGAAAGAAAAAGTGGGATTTTTTTTTATCTGACTACCTACCTCTTTCCCGGCTATACCATTTTTTTGGAGATGTATGTTTCAAAGAATATCAAAGAAGCTGTGATACTGCATGCATTGTCCTTGCCTAGATGCCACTTCAGTGACCAGCTGGCATGTACCACTGAGGTTGTTTAAACTGCTTGAGCATTAAAAACATTTGCAATCTTGCAGAGATGCATCAGGTCCAAGGAACAAACTAAGGTGGTGTTTCCCCTTAGTTAATGCCATCCATTTCTGCCCTCAAGCTGCATCTTCACATCATTTCCAGGCAGTTTTGGTAGTCAGGAGAAAAATATTGAAGAACAGTTTGTCATTGATGCTCCCTTAGGACAAATACAGGTTCATGAGTGCATGAGCCTGGCTTTTCTGCTCTGATAGAAAGCTATTAACACAAGAAAGAAAAGGAAACTGCTGGCTACTTTCTGCTGCTTCTCAGCTGATACTTCTTAGCTCTGGTCTATGATGCTGGACAATGACTCTCTTGGCCTCATGCAATGGACATGTCAGGATCTGTCAATACAGACGGGTAGGAGGTCTGGCACATACTCATTCTTCTCATTTGATCAATAAATCTCCCACCAGCTCTATTTGCTCAGCTTTGCTCCCAGATGACTTGCTGCAATCATGGCACCATAACTTACCTGAGAGCAAACTTTACACCTTGTTCCAAGAGTTTGAATGTCTGTTGTTTTCCATGGGGACAGTCAAGGCTTTCAGTGGTATTTTTAGAATACTGTGGTGTTGGAAAGTCCAGTAGTCCCAACCACCACAATCAACCTAAGGTTAATGTGCAAAAAAACCCCATCTTGGTGCCAGATTTTACAACAGGAAAGTACTATAAATAGCTCTGCAGGAGATAAGGCTATTCCGCCTGATACTTGAAGGCACAAGGTCATCAGCAGTGAGAGCTGAAAAGAAATGCTTCACGCCATGTGTAGCAATGTCTGATTGGGTAAGGACAGCATGTTTTGTCTGTAATTCCATTTCATCACCATGTGCTACTTGTTACTACACAGGCTGAATACCAGATAGGGTTGACTAATAACTTCACCCTCTGGGCCATATGTTCTAAAATGATGGTTGTTTTTAAGAATATAAATCAGCCCAGTGACTTACTGAATCAAATTTACTCTACTTGGTACCTAAGAAAACCTTCTCAACTTTTTTATTTCTACTATAAATTTGCCATAAAGCTCCTATATTCATCTTTGATTGGTATTGAAACTTAAGACCTCATCATCTTCTCTTTCTGTAACACAAACTTGCTATTTCTATCACAATCTTACACCAAAACTCCCTCTTGGAGCAGATCTCTCTTCTCTGTAAATTCCCCTTCTAAAGACTGGATCTCTATTCAAGGTTCTAGGCAACAAAAGAGAGTAGCTTATCTGACCATTAAATGCAAAAGTCTTGGGCTTGGTTCTGAGAAAGTCCTTCAGCTAATTTCTACCTAATTTCCATAATTTGTAAATGAAACAGGCAACAGTTCTTAGACTTAGTAATGATCAGAGAACAGTAAGAACCACGCTCTACAACATGTCAAGGCTGGGGTCTGCATGGCTGTGACTATACCACAGACTGAACAAAGCGGCTCCTAAACACAAAAGTTGCAGAATGTCCTCCACCCACCCACTGCTCCATCCCAGTGTTTCCAGAGCAGACTGGCTACATGCATTTATTGTGGCAGTTGGCCCTGAGTTTGTTTAGGTCTTGTGGGTTATGTCTCAGGAATTAGGACATAATGGTTATCTTTTTTGTGGGTTAATTGTTTTGAGTTCAAAGCGATCTAAATAATGACAGGATTGCTTTGCATCCCACCCAGCTGGCGTTTTTGTGTTCTGACACTGAGGATGTGCATGCTATAGCTTGAGTCTAGAGGCCATGAACTACTGCAGAAGACACAGCCTACTGCATGACTATGTAAGCCAGGGGAGACAACTCAAGAGCATCCACTAAAACTTTTGAGACGGGCCTGCTGAGTGACCTGTCACTCAAACTACCCTGAGAAATCCAGTTGCAGTGATCCAAACTGGACTGAGGTAACACTCAAGCGATGTAGACATTTGTATGTGTAATGCTCAGCTGGATCTCCTCCACCTAGCATAAATCTCTCAAAGATATCAGTGTGCCAGGGATCTAAAGCCAAAGCAAAGGCTTACAGCAGGAACCTCTCCAGGTTTACAGTTATGGTGAAATGGCAGGAAAACCCCTCTAAACCCCATTCACCTTTGAAGTATATCTCTGTTTGCACAAGAAGGTAGACTTTCTCAGAAGAACTCTCTGGAGAAAACCCCGGCATGTCTCCTTCCCCATTTCTCTTGATAGCTGCCTTGCACTGGAGAGGGGAAATCCAGAAGCCAGACGCTTTCCTGTGATACACCAGTGGGGTGTTTGACCAGGGCGATATTCTGCTGGGTTACACACCAGCTGGTGCCAAGCTGCGCCTACAACAGAGTGGCATGAAAAAACTAACTTGAGTACAGTTCTCAATACTTGTGCAGTTGTTCTCCCTCCCTGCTTACCTCACCTTTGCCTCAGACTCTTCGGCAATGTGCTGCCAGCTCTGACGCTCAGGTAGATATAAACAAGTCCTTTCAGCCTGCCTATAATCCATCCTGGCCTATGTTCAGCTGCAGAAAGATTTGCCTTTCTCTTTTTGGCATTTGTTACTACTCATGCCAAGGGCTGTTGATACAAGTCTGAGGACCAGGCACATAGAAGGTTGGAGCTGAGGGTTAAAAACTGAGGTTCCTTTGTCCTTGATCTGCCTCAGACATCCAATGGAATGATACATCGGTTCTGATTTATGTGTATATCAACAGCGAATACTCACACCACCCCCTTGGGCCTCCTCCACTTCCCCAGCCTCCTCTGCAGAGACTCTGGGTGTATTAATTCCAGCTGGGCACGCAAGTTCAGACAGGCCCCGTGGAAGGAAAATAGTGAAACAAAAGGAAGAGAGAGACGCTTTCAGCGCCGTTTTGTTCTGCTGCAGGAAGCTGGGAGACAGCCGCTCAGACAGCAGAGCCCACAGGTCACACACTGGGCACTTCCTACGAGACGGGAAGGCGCAGCGCCCTGCGCACGGCGCTGCGGCGGGATGCGGGCTCCATCCCCTCCTTCGGGCTTTTATTGCCGCAGCCGGCGCCGCCGCGGCTCCACGGCACCCTGCGAAGGGCCAGGCACCCTGCGAAGGGCCAGGCACACTGCGGAGGGCCAGGCACCCTGCTGCCACCCCGGGAGCCGCTCAACCAGCGCTGTGCCCAGAGCCGTGTGCCGCATCCTCCATCCCGGGGCTGCGGCTGAGCTCGGAAGAGCCGCACGATGCCGGGAGCGCCGGGAGAGCAATCCCTGCGCACCAGAGACACGTGGCTGAGGCTGAGCGGATCGTGAATGGTGCTCCGACTGCGCATTTATGAGGAGAAAAAGCAGCTGTCAGACAAGCTACCTAAAACTTGTCTTCTTTGATGTATTTAATGATTTATGTCATTCCTTAAATGTCTAGTAAAGTTACCAGTGTGAAGGGGTATCTGAGGAGAGTATTACTATTTTTAAAATAAAATTGATTTAAAAAGAAATTTCAGCTGTGCTTTCCAGCATTAGCTTGTAGGTTATATCCTGTACTTATTACTCTTAGCGTAAAAGTTGTTTACATTTCACAAATGCAATGGAAGCTCTGGATATTTACTGTAATGGTAGACCATGTGGAAACACAACAAACTTCAGGCTCCTCCAAATATTGGTGAATTATAGTCTAAAGAATCACAGGATCACATTATATTCTGAGTTGGAAAGGACCCACAAAGACCAACAAGTCCAACTCTGAAGTGAGTAGCCCACATGGGGATTGAACCCATGTGTGTGAGAGAGAGCGACAGGGACAGAGAGAGAAAATTAGCACACAGAAGAGGGAAATCTAGCTCCTGGCAGAAAATGTATGCAAATATAAACGTGTACATATACTTATGCATGTATATATTCTGTTTCTGCTGGCTTAGTTGAAGAGAAAACACAACAGGGTCATCTGTGAATCTAATTCAGGAGTCTCAACACTCGAAAAGATCGATGCACCCTGAAGATTCTTCTATTCTGTGCTGGCCATAAGGGTCCTTTGCCATCTGCACATTGCACCAGAATGGCTCTAACTTTTAGGACTGATGGCATGGTATTATACATACCAGCCCTTCAGAGCTTGTTTTGCTCCTGGTGCAACCATCAGTGAGGAATAACTGCCAGAGATTTTAAGTGCCAAGATGACAATTTGGCTCCATATATCACAGCTAATTTTGATTCAAGTGATACCATCAGTTGCAATATTGTGATTAAGGCTGTCAATACACTGACATTCATAAATACAATTAATACTCAGAAAGCTTGACTTAATTTTATATACCACAATTATTAGGCTGTCTTGACCTCAGGAACCAGATGTGATATAGTGTTTTTAATTTAGGTTTTTGAATAATTTTCCCAAGATGAAATATGCTAACATTTCAAATAACTGAAAGTGTGAAGCAAAAACATGCAAATTAATATACAAAGAGACCAAACTGTGGAAAGACCCCAACCTATCCCATCTTTATGGAAAACCAGCGAGTGTGGTGATGCAACAGAAAGGGAGAGAGGTGAATGAACTCTCAAAGCCTCTAGGTTTTCCAATTGTTCCAAAATTGTTGAGTTGTTTCAGTCTGCTTTGATCTTGTGGTTTGTGCTGGGAAGTGTATAATCGTCAGCAAGAAGAAATGTGACCTAGTGGAGTGCTGAGAGTCTTGCACAGCAGTAAGAACCAGCTACAAATGGAACCGGCATGATTTTCAGGGCTGTGAGAGAAAAATGAAAATGGCATGGAGAGTTATGTAGGGAAATTACAGGAAATTTGTTAATTACAGGAGTTATGGAGAGTGATTTTATATGAGAATTCATGTATACATTTACCTACTGAGATGTGTTTCCAAATGGATGAATACTTATGAAAAACCCCTCATCTTTATTTCAGTTAAGCTGAGGTGACCAGAACAGCTCGTATTATTTTTCATGTAAGTTCATTCAGTCCTTGTTAAGCCCAAGGGGTTACTTCATTACACAGTAAAAGGTCATAAAGATTGCTCAGAATAGCAGCCTAAATTTGTTTCAAGTTTGAGTAGGTTCACTTAAAGAAATGAAAAATAAAAAAGCATTTCAGAAAACAATCATTTTAGGAATTGCTTAAGAAAGGTTTCTGCTAAAAAAAATTACATCTTTTAAGTTGCTAAAAGATTTCAAATTGGGAGTCAAGTAATTTCTGAATTACCAGGATTTTTCAAGAGCTGTTTTACTTTAAATTAAAAAAAAACCCACAAAACAACTCCACTAATTTATTGTATTTGGAACACACTACAGAAGTACATCACTCTGATTTCAACTTGCCCATAAGCATTTTGTTTCCGTATCAGTTTTATAGAGTTGCATAGGAGCTGGGGAAATCCAAGAGAATTATTTCACCAACAGAACAGGAAACATACTGGAAAAATCCCTATGGCATAAGCAAGCTGTTATCCACTGTCCAGTCCCTTGTTCTCACAGCTGCACAGAGCAAGAGGCTCACCTACTGAAAAGATTTAAAGGTCATGACCCTCCCTTAAAATTACTGTGCTGGGTAGATCATGCTACCCTGCCCATTCCCCTTTGCAGCCATTTATACCTGGGTCAAATACATTTCAAGTGGTCCCTTAAATTCACACCTGGTTCGTATTGCCAGACTGTCACAGAGCAGCAGCAGCAGATAGATCAATTTCATTCCAGTCCATTGGACTCAAAGGAGAGTTGGACAGAGTCCATCCACATGACGCTTGCATTTTAAGTGGGATATCTGCTTCAATAAACAATGTTCTGTGTTTGCTAAATAGGCTGGATTTCAGCTCAGGTGCCCCGAGTGAAGTGTAGTTGGAATTCGGCCCCATCTGGGGAGAGAGGGCTTCAGCACAGAGAGTGGCTTCTGGCTTGAATAGACAGTTTCTGCAGGAGATGAGAACTCTGCTCTTCACTGAAGCAGTGGCAGGCCTGATCCAAAGGTCATTGAGACTGATGGAAGAGCTCCAGATAAATTTAATAGCACTAGAACAGGCTGTAATCTATACTTTTCTCTCCTTTCTTTTTTTTTTTTTTTTAAATTTTTAGATATCCACCTTTCTGTATATAGCCACAAATATTTCTTATTTCTTGTTTGCATTTGCATATTCAAGAGCCCTTCACAGACTGAACAAGAGTGAGACAGAGGAGAAGTGACCAGAGTTATTACTCAGCTTGGGGATATTTCTCAGGTCCTAGGGTGAAAAAAAATCTAATTTGTATTTGTTGTTCCATACTTCTCCTCTATTGTCACCAAGCTGAAATATTTGCCTTATATTGCTAAATAAAAAGATATTCAGAAAGCTTTGCAGTTTATTAGTCACTGTTTTATGAGCTATCTGAACATGAGAAAAGCTAGTTTGTCCACTGGTTTCTTCCTCATCTAGAATGTCTTTCCTCGCACAAACCTGGAAATTTTGCACAGACTTTTAATCTGTAGAAGTGCTGTTTCTAGGCCTGACAGTTGTTTCCCTTATTGATAAAATTTATCAAAGAAAATACCAAAAGCATTAGCCTTTTTACCAAAACATGATGAAGTATTGATAAAATAGTATATTATTGAAAGATGAGAGGTAACATGGTGTAGACCAATGAATTGTAGTACAAATTTATGACATATTAAATGAAATCTCAAAAACAGTAATTCAATTTTGGGGGATTATATTTTGCTGACCAAGTGCAGAACCATAGGTGTGAGACCAAAAGCATGAGCAGAGATTGTCTTCATCCTTTCTCAATGAGATTATTTGAAGTGTTGGTTGTAGGGCCCAGAGAGCTGTGGGTAGAATATTTTATTGTGTGGGAAAAATGAGATTGACAGGAATGAAAAGTTTCAAGATTTCAGATGGATGTTTTTGTTCCCTGCTAGCAATTCCTGGTTTCAACTAAGCAGTGTGACTTGGCTTAGGTAAAATGGACTGTGCTCTCAGTGACTTTGATCTCTCCTATCTCCTGAGGTCTTACGAAACCTTGAGATGAGGAGAAAAAGGGCCTGCTGTTATCAAGAGGAGTTATTCCCTAGTAATGATGAAAAAAAAATAGAATTTGACAAAATGAGGGGTTTTGCTTCAGTTCCTGACACAATTCTTTCTTTGTGATGATTGAAGATATGCATTGCCAAAAAATTGTTTTTCTTTATACATATATAAGAAACCTTTCAGACTCTAGGTCATCTGATACTTAGATAACAAAAAGCCAGATGTAATTTCTATTAAAGCAGACTTTCCTTTGCTAACATGTAAAACTAAAGAAAAATGGCCACTATTTACACAACTCTTTCAATTTCTGAAGGAAATCAGAGTGCTTTTCTGACATAGGGAACCAATCTTGTGGCAAAAGGGAAATCCTTACAGAGGGGCTTCTGTTTTAAGTTGATTTCCTCAAACAGGTGTAAAAGACATCAGCATTGTGACTGCATTTTCCCCTTATCTTCTAGCATTTATGTACTTTTTAGTTAGTTTGAAAAAAATGGTTTCAAAAGGAAGGAATTTCTAATTACATTTAACACTTGTGTCAGTTTAATGGACAGTAAGTCTCTCATAACATTCTTAAATGCCACTAAGTGAATACACATGGGTACTCCTTTCATTGGCAAAACTGCAGTTATCTGTCAACAGTTGTTCAATGAGGAGGGAATAAATCTTTTTTTGAGTATAGCTATTTAATTTTTAAACTTTTTCTTCCCAATCAAATGAAAACATATTTCGAAATCTGTCTGTTTTCTTGTTATTCCCACTGGCAGGCTTAGCATTGAATAATTCAGCAGACTGAGTAGCCTATGCCAAGTATAACCTCAAATCACCAGACTTACTAAACTCAATTTCAAGTTTCTCACTTTAAGCAATACATTTAATAAATTATGTATTTTCCTTTCAAATATGCATTTTCCAATGGATTGCAAGTAGCCGAGACACCATCCCTTGACACTATTCATTTTCATATTAAAGGAAGCAAAAAAGCTGATTATGGTGTAAATATTCCCCCAGCCAAAAGCCTTACTGTTGGTTTTGTTGTTTTGGTTTGGATTTTGTTTTTCCATTGAAATCTAACCCTGGGAAAATGTGACCATACAGAAAAATTATTCTGAGTTCCTGTAATCTGTACTAGATACCATTGCATGAAGAAAACGAGAGGTAAACATCTAATTAAGTGTATAATCATCTCCTTGTGTAATTTGCCAAAGATATAATTTATTCTAAAATTACTGAGAAAAGTACAGAAGAAGAAATAATCAACACAGCCTGGTAATTAGGTATGTGTCCTCTGGCACATGGCCTGTCATATTTTGGACCAAAAGTGGATCTGAGCTGCACATTTTTGATGCAGATCTTGACTGATTACGATCTCTCCAAAACTCAGGGTGTTTGGCTCATGGTATTGGCAGAACCCAGCGGAAAGGGTACAGCTGTGTCCTGCCTCACGATCAGATTCCTACATCTGTAAACACTCATGGGATTTCAGATTGAATTTTAGCCTTATCACGCTCTCACGGATACATACCACAGAAAGCAATTAAGATGTTGGGAAATCTAAGTGATTGTAAAGCTTCAGGGCTTGTTAAAACTGCTTGTTATCCTCCTGAGGAGAAGGAAACATGGGGAAAAATAAAACCATAAAGAGCTACTGTGACCTCTTCTGACCTCTCATTTTTTTTTGCTTCTAAAAGAGCAATATATGAAAGATATTAAGCTATTGAAGAGTATCCAAAGGAGGGCAAAAAAGATGGTGAAGGGCCTTGAGGGGAAACCATATGAGGAGTGGCTGAGGTCACTTGGTCTGTTCAGCCTTGAGGAGACTGAGGGGAGACCTCACTGCAGTTACAACTTCCTTGTGAGGGGAAGAGGAGGGGCAGGCACTGATCTCTCTCTGTGGTG